>LGRX02013064.1:0-14696 GCA_001247695.2 Cymbomonas tetramitiformis | reverse complement strand
GTACATGGAGGGCTGGCCCAGATGACATCAAAGAATCCCGGTGGGTACTGAGTGGGGTCCCAGTCCTCCATTGATGCGAGATGGTCGGGTTGCCATCGTGGGTCGTTGTCGAGCGTAACCACCGAGGCAGACGGAAAGCACTTTGCAAACTCTCTTTCCACCGATCCGGTTCCGCTGAACAACACCAAGATTCTCACTGGCCGGGTCTTTCGCTCTTCAAGGTCGGTGATCACCACTAACTCTCCGTTCTCCAAGATTTCCACCCGCTCCCACGGCAGACAGAAGTCTTCCGGTGGAGTACCCACTTCTGGGACGTCACATTGATGTTCCATTAGCTGGGATAAAGTGACACCAAGGTGAACGGGCTGTCGCTGTTGACGTTGACGTCGGCCATGCTCAACGGACTTCAGCATGTCTGCCTGCATGCCCAACCGCCGTGCCTCGAACTCCTTGAGCTGCTGATTCTCCCCGCCTCTGTCCATCTTGTCTCTGGAGCGCCACTGGTCGTGAGCTGCCGAGTAGCCCGTCCAGCGTACCTTCCATTCCTCCACTGACTTACCCTTGACCATGCGTACACGATACGCCAGAATTTTGTCCACGTGAGCTTCCGCTTGCCCATCTACCATTACCGGGTCAGGTACAGGCAGTTGTGCTCGAGATGCAAACTCATCCATGCCGGAAACGTATGGCTTCAGGCGGTGTTGTGCAAACACGTCGTGAATGCGCCAATGCGGTGGTAGAGCCAACCGATAAGCCACCGGTGCCCCGCGGTCCGCCTCCGCCAGCTCCGCCTGCAAATCGCTGTAGAAGCACTCCACAACAGTTACAGGCCCGTGCCAACGCTTGCCGAGCTTCCGGCACAGCGCACGGTCCATCACCTTCTCCGTCAGGTGACGAGCCTCGATCCATACCAGATCCCCCACTGCGTACCTATGCTGCTTGTGGCGCCGGTCGAACTGCTCCCGCTGGCGCTGCTGAGCCAACTCAAGGCGGCCACGCGCGTTCCGCAACTGCGCCGAAAACTTCACAGCCATCTCATGGGCGGTACCCACCCCCCCTTTTCGTCGCGCAGAGCCAGGGAGAGTCGCAGCCTCCAGGAACATGTCCAGCTGAGACATCGGAGATACCCCGTAGCATAGCTCAAAGGGAGTGAATCCTGTGACGTCACTACGCGAGTCGTTGATAGCAAACTCCACGTTTGTCATGTAGAGGTCCCAGTCATCCGGATTGGCACCCACGAACGAGCGCAACATGTCCTCGACCACCCTGTTGGTGTGTTCCGCTTGCCCGTCGAACGAGGGTTGTACGGAGTGGTAGAAGCCACCCGCACCCCCATAAGTCTCATTAGCTCACGCCGGAACGAGTCTTGGAACCTGGGGTCACGGTCACATACAATCTTCATGGGGGCTCCATGCTGCCTCCAGACCACGTCGAAGTAGATGCGGGCCACCGTCTGCGCAGAGCTGTCCCCAAAGTTCATGGGCATAAGGTGTACCATTTTGCTCGGCTTGCACGTAAAGGTGACGAAGGCGTCATTCCCCTGGGCGGTGAGCGGCAACCCTGTAACGAAGTCCACGCTCACATCTTGCCAGTTGCGTTGAGGAATAGCGTGCGGATTCAACAATCCATCGGGGTAGGATGCCCGGGGGCGAACTGCTTGACACGTAGGGCATGAGGCCACCCATCCTGCCACGTCTTCGGAGGCATTTTTCCACCAGAACCTGCGTAGAACTCTTTCCAGCGTTTTCTCCCGGCCAGTGTGACCTGCAGTGGTGGAGTCGTGGGCATCCTTGAAGACCACCTCTCGCAAGGGAGAGTCTTCGCCGAGGACCAACTGGTACCGTCCCGCGGCTACACGCCACAGTACGTTCCCGACGATGCGGAAGTCCCTCGTGGCATGGTGCGGAGCCGCAAGGATGTTATCCCGCGGCTGCTGAAGGGGACCGGCACGTGCGTACTCATCGTTTAGGGACTCCAGGAATGTAACGTCCGTGGGGAGGCTCGAAGCATCGCGGGTCTTAGCAGCCTTACCCTGTCGCACTATCGGAGGCGCCACCCGGGGATGCCGCACTCTTGGCGCTAGCTGTCGGGTAGGGGGAGCATGCACCACTAGCACGGGCCACGGAAGGTCGTGGAGTACACCGTCAGGAGTTTCGAACAGCTGGGTGGGCACTCCTCGTTCGTCATGAGTAGGTATCACTTCCACCAGCCTCATACCAGCCATCCTGAAGAGTCGCCTCCATTGAGGCATGCGAGCCTGGATGTCCGGTAGAAGGAACACTGCCGAGGTATGCGCGGGGTCCTGCCGCCATTCATCTACATACTTGCGCAGCACTGCCTCGATGGAGATATGACTGCTGGAGTATGGGGGATTACACCAGACGTGCTTTCCCCTCCACTGCTGTCGCAGACAATCAGTCCAGTATGCGTCTACTTGACGGTTCCGTCCACCCAGGTCACAACACGCGTCAACATCGAAGCTGCCGAACTGCCGTTGGAGGCGCTCAAAGACCTCCTTGCGCACCTTCCAATCCTGCCGATCGGCTGGCTGTTTGGTGGCTCGACCAGACGGCTGAGTTGGCTGCTTAGGACCTCGGAAATCCGTAGCAGGCGGTGTCGAGGTTTTCGGCTTGGTGGAAGGAGTCGTCGTAGCAGTGGTTCGTCGCAGCCGAGCACTACGGCGCAACACTGGATCGGTTCCCGGGGTGTTCGCTTCCTGCCGGCGCTTTCCAGATTCGGACAAATCAGTGAAGTAGTCGGTGGGGGCTCGCAGCATTAGTTCCTCTCCAGCGGGTGCACACTTAGGCGAGCTAGTTGCATGCCCAGACTGGCACGTTGCATGCCCCGCATGCCCCGCATGCCCCGCATGCCCCGCATGCCCCGGCTTATGCCCCGGGGCATACCCCACTGCATGCCCCACTGAGCTGGTTGCATGCTCAGTCGGCCGTGTTGCATGCCCCGCATGCCCCGCATGCCCCGCATGCCCCGCATGCCCCGGGGCATGCCGCCATGCCCCACTGCATGCCCCACTGAGCTGGTTGCATGCTCAGCCGGCTGTGTTGCATGCCCCGCATGCCCCGTATGCCCCGGCGCATGCCCCGCTGCATGCCCCACTGAGCTGGCAGCATGCTCAGCCGAGCCGGTTGCGTGACAGGGCGCGCTACCAGCCTGGAGCAGGCTCTCCAGGGCCCGCTCCGCCACCTGAAGTGTCTCCACGCCATCCATCCATGATTCCATGGTGGCCACCCATCCTGGTACAGGGGTTGGCGGGTGGTCTTCAAAGATCTCGTCGGCATCCAGCACGGAGAGTGGGTCCTTGGGGAGGTCCGTCTCCTTGTCTACGACACCGGCCTCCTTGAGCCCTTCTCGCGGGTCCTTGGTCACGTAGTCAGGTCGGCGAGATAGCGCATCGGGGACCAGAAGAAGAGCTCCTTTGACGTACTCCATTCGTGGGACACCAACTTCCACCAGGTCCATGTACCACCGTGCCTGTCGTCGGCTAAGTTCTCGTCCCGGGGACATTAGCCATTCCAGGGGGCGATGGTCACCTTGTAACCGGAAGTCGGAGGAGAACAGGTAGTGCCTCCAGGTGACGGTGGTGCAATGGTGCAACGCGCAGAGCTCCCTTTCGCCGGTGTGGTAATTCTGTTCCGCCGCGGAAAACTGCCGACTGTCGTAGGCTATCACCCTCATACCGTCACCCGTATCCTGCATGAGTACGCCTCCCAAAGCAACTCCACTTGCATCCGTTTGTACCAAAACCGGCGCTGACCCATCCGCGGCTGCCTTCATGTCAGGCAATGCCAATACAGGGGCTGAGGAGAGTGCGGTCTTCAACTCGTCGAAGGCCCATTGCTGGAGTTCTCCCCATTGCCACGGTACGTCGGTCTTGGTGAGCGAGGTCAAGGGTTGGGCATTCTCCGAGAACCGGTGTACGAACCGGCGGTAGTACCCCGCTAGCCCAAGGAACTGTCTGACGTGGGTTACCGTCTCCAGCTTCGGCCAGTCCTTGATGGAGGACACCTTGTCATGCTGCGGCTGGCATCCTTCGGCGGAGAGAGTGTGGCCCAGGAACCGTAGTGACTCCTTCAACATCTGCGCCTTGGAGGCCTTCAAATATACCCCTTTTTCTCGACAAGTGTCCAAGAACTGACGTACGTGGTCGTAGTGTTCCTCCACCGTGCGCGAGAAGACGACCACATCGTCGATGAAGATTCGTACAAAGGGGAGATGACCGAGTGCACGCTGCATTCGCCGTTGATATTGAGAGGGAGAGTTCTGCAAGCCCTGGGGCATCACCAACCATTCATAGGCCCCCATCTGGGTGGTGAAGGCGGTCTTTTCCACGTCCTCCTCGGCCATCGGCACTTGCCAGAATCCGTCCACCGCGTCAAAGGAGGAGAAGAACGCTGCCCCTTGCATCTCGTCAAACATCAGTTGGATGTCCGGTAGTGGGTACCGGTCCCGCACCGTCTGCTGGTTCAATTGTCGGTAATCCACCACCAAACGTAATGTCTTCGGGTCACCAGGCTTGGGTACCATCAGACATGGGGCGGCATACGGGCTTGACGACGGCCGGATGTAACCCTTCTTCATGAGCTGCTCGATACGTTCACGTAGCTGGCGTAGCTCTTCAGCGGTCATCTTGTATGGGCGCCTACATGGTGGTCCACCCTCCGCGTCCGGCTTGCGATCGATGCGGGCCTTGTCCTCCTCAGTGCGACGCAACTTGGATGCCTCCGGTAAGGCTGCACACAGGGTATCCAAATACTTCTCAAAGAAGGCGTCAAAGCGCTGCCTCCACGTGCTGCTTACCGGTGCGTCTCGAGTATCTTGACGGGGCCCTTCCTTCTCCAGGGTGGCGTGAGATGACGGTACTTCAGCAGCGGTAGCTGCGAAGGCTCCTGCCTCATGGTCGTCCCCGCGCGCCGCCATCATGAGCCACTGAGGTTGCGATTCTTCATCCCCGGCCAGGCGCCTGGTTTCCGCGTGGATGAGGTGCTGCTTCAGTTGCGTTGCCGTCAAGAACACTTCATCGATCAGCCCTGCGCCCTGGGCCTTGCCCTGACCCATCCCCGGACTACAACCCACGAGCGTCACCCGTTGTTGTCCTCCACCATTTGCTCGCGTGTTGAAGGAGACGGAACCGTGACCGGCATAATCCAACGTGATTGGGGAGAGACTGCGAAGCCACTTACCCCCCAACACCACGTCTACTTGGATTCCTAACGGCAAGACCCGTAGAGCCATCCGCTTCTCGCAGTAGTTTACTCCCGACGCCGCGTGTGCGGTGAACTTGGTGTACGCCACCTCTCCAGCGGTCTTTACAGACCCATCTGCCAGCGTGACCTTCATCGGTGTCCCTGAGCGCACTGTCAACTCGCAAGTACGGGCACATTCCGCCGAGATGAAGTTGTCTGAGGCGCCTGAGTCCACCAACACCTTCACTCGATGTCCACGAAGGTAGGCATAGAACACCAGGAGTAGGGGTCCTTCCTCGTCTCGCACCGCTGACAGTGTGTGTGCCAAGAGTGTCCCTGCTCGAGAGGCCGCCTTCCAGCGCACCCCCCCATCCAGTTGAACACGCTTACATTTAAGAGCATCTTCGATTGGGTGTGAACTCAAGGCGGCTGCAGTCTCGTCCACCAAGGCGTTGCACTCGTACTCTTCGCCACTGCCGTGTTCAGTAGCACTGACATACATGGTGGCGTTGGTCGAGGCACTGACGTGAGTGGTATCACTATCAGTGGGGCTGACGTGGGTAGTGTCACTGTTGGTGTCGCTGACGTGAGTGGTGTCGCTGTCGGTGGCACTGACGTGGGTCGTGTCGCTGTCGGTGGCGCCAACGTCGGTGGCGCTGACGTGGGTAGTGCCACTGTCGGTAGCGCTGACATGCGTGGAGTCGCTGTCTGACCCGCTTTCAAGCGGCTGGGACCCATTGGATGCATGCCGGGCCGGGCGCGTTGCACACTGGACCGGGTGCGTCGCCTGCTCAGCGATACAGGTTGCATGCTCAACTGGCCGCGTTGCTTGCCCCGCATGCCCCGCATGCCCCGCTGCATGCCCCGTTGCATGCCCCACTGAGCTGGTCGCATGCACAGGCTGGCATGTCGCATGCCCCGTATGCCCTGCATGCCCCGCATGCCCCGGGGCATGCCTCACTGCATGCCCCACTGAGCTGATTGCATGCTCAGTCGGCCGTGTTGCATGCCCCGCATGCCCCAGCGTATGCCCCGGGGCATGCCCCACTGCATGCCCCACTGAGCTGGTTGCATGCTCAGTCGGCCGTGTTGCATGCCCCGCATGCCCCAGCGTATGCCCCGGGGCATGCCCCACTGCATGCCCCACTGAGCTGGTTGCATGCTCAGTCGGCCGTGTTGCATGCCCCGCATGCCCCGCATGCCCCGCATGCCCCGGGGCATGCCCCACTGCATGCCCCACCGAGCTGGTCGCATGCTCAGGCGGGCATGTTGCATGCTCGGCCGGACCGGATGCATGCCGGCACGGGCTGTTAGGTTCACCCGCCAGCTGCTGGGTCATGTTCAGCTCCTCCTCGGGCAGACTGGAGCAGGATACAACATGTTGGTTGCACGCTGGCGGTATGCTGCCCGATCCGCCCGCCAGCTGCTGGGTCATACTCAGCTCCTCCTCGAGGTGCTCGGATTCGCCCACCGGTTGTCGGGTCACGCTCAGGGCCTCCCAAGCAGCAAGACGTGCAGATTCCTCCTTCCTCCAGGCCTTCACCCGTTGGTCCAACGTCGTGCGCTTCCTCCCACTCCTCGAAGGCTTCGAACGGCGGTTAGGCGTATTCTCCTCCGAGGACAGCTCACGGTGCTGCTGCAACCGGTACTGGCTGCAATGGATCTCCATCTCGGACTCATCGGTGCTGTAGGTTAGATCCGAGGGGCTCGATCCCAGAGTTGTTGTGAGAACCGTCTCGTCTGGTTTGAGGGGGGTAGGATTGGGAGGTGGGTGTGCCCGTCGGACGCGTCCGAACACAGCCTGCACGACCGCCTTGCCGTACTGCTTGACCCGCTGGGCTGCCGTGGTCCACGCTGAGGCCGTCTTGAGCGCATGGGAGTCAAGGGGAGTGTCCTGCGCTCGTTGTGCCCGCCGACGTCGCCACAAGCGATAGGCTTGCTGTATCGATATCGCCGCAGATGCTTGACGCCGTCGAAGGCGACGGAGGCCAATCGTCTCCCAAGGTCGGCCTTCTTGCGGTACATTCGTCTTCGGCCCGTATTCTTGCTCCATAGCCCGACGTTGCTCGCGTGGGCTCAACTCTGCCCAGGCCAAGCCCAATGTGCCGCCCATGCGACCACGCAAGCGGGCGAGTATAAGCTCGTCCAACTCGTACTTCCGTTGGCGACGGCTGAAAGGAGTAGTCGCGGGGCGTCGTGTAGCATGGCGACGACTGCGCTCAGCCATCTTGTGTGCCTCTGCCGGGGACTTCTTCTTGAGGGTCATGCGTAGTTGTCGTAGTAGGACACTTTCAGAGGTAGCCCCAGCCGGACTTCTCCAGCTCCACGATGTCAACCGCCTACGCCGGTCCGCCAAGGAACTCTGGTACACCTCGGAGGTCCCTGGTGCAGCCAGATGCAGATCCTTGTAGTCGCTGGGCTGAACTACTGGTGCCGCGTGATGAGCTCGGATGCGTGGGGGAGGTCCATCAACATTACCGCGGTCAATCGGGACACCGTGTTCGGCACAGTAAGTCTCCCAACAAGAATGTGCTGTCGGTGGGGCTATCGGTGGAGTCAATGATCCCTGAGCAGGGGGGGAATTCTCCACTGAGAGGGGCCGTCTGCTCAAAATGGTAGCGCGCCGTGCGCGCTCTCGGCCACTGAAGGCAATCCGTGATGAACGGGGCCTCGGGCTGACGGTGGAGGGGGCCGTGCGGCCACACCATGGGGTGAATCTGATGAAGCCTCTGTGCTCACTGGGGCATGCAGCACTCGCAGTGAGACGGGCTTTGTCGGGGTACAGGCGGTGGCCTCGTCACGTGACGTCCGCGAGGGCCATGAAGGACGGGCTGCCACATTGGTATAGGGCTGCCTCTGTCCACGGGGTCGATGGAGATTTACTCCTCTTGCCCGGGAGCCCCTGTCGGCTCCCCACTCCGAAAAGCTGGATCCTCGGTGTTCGTGATGTCACACATGGCACACAGATCCCCATAGAGGTCCACGTCAGCATCCGCCAGAGCGAGGATCTCCTCCATCGTTTCCAGCTCTTCCGGATTGAGGGAATCCTCCTCGACTCTCTCCTCAATGACTTCTACGCAAGCCGCCACCTGCCCTGGCCTTCGCGCCAACCGCGCCGGGGCGTTGGCCTTCCAGATGGCCAGCTTCTTCTCGTCCGTGCAATTGGCCACCAAGTGCTCGAGACTGCCACATGCAAAACAGGGCCGTTCCCTCATCGCAGGTGCCGGTCGGGATCCTTGGGTCGCCGCTGTGCTTACATCCACAGGAGCCGCTGTTGCCGAGTCATTCCCAGCAGTCCCCGGCTCCCACGTGAGGGCCGCCAACGCAGGCCTCCTCGGAGGCCACCTAGGCCGACTAGCCGGGGCGCTACGTGGTGGAGCTTGCCGTTGTCGGTGTCCCATCTCCAACGCCACCTTGCGGGCGATGGTGTCGCGGAGAACCGCGTCCTCCATCACCTTAGCCGTCTCAATTTCCGTGGCCACGGAACGAACCTTCAAGATGGCGGAGGTGTCGGGCCGTCCAAGTCGACGTTGTTCCTCTTCCCACTGCTCCGGGTGACTGGTGTCTAGCCCAAGATCCGCCAACTTGGAACCCACTTGAACGCTGTGTCGTAGTCCACCCCAAAAGAGCTCGAGAAGTTCCAGTTTGGTAACCTTACCGCAACCCCGCACTACGTCCGCCACGAAGTTAACAGTCGCGGTTCGGGTGGTGATGCGGGTGTAGAAAGCACCGGTCTTCTCCTCCGATCGCTGTCTCGTTGAGAGTAGCTCCGACTTCAGCCGTTTCAGGGCGTCCGTGGTGATGTCCACTGACAAGGCAAGATCGCCCATGAACCGCGGCACCGCTGCGTACCTCGCCTTCCACGCCTCTCCTTCGCTGCCTCCTGGCGCCATCTCCTCGACGTACAACTTCTGGGCCTTGGCCAACTTGGAGGTCTTGATCATCCACAACAAGGTGGAGATGCTGAGCTGATTGTGTCCTTGCGCCTCACGCCGAAAGCTGGGAGTAGTGAGCGCCGCAATCACCGTCATGTGCTCCAGAAGTGCATTCACCGCCACAGAGAATTCCTCAAGGTCATCCATGGCCCGGCCCTTCGTGAAGTGATCGCCGGGAAACTCCGGGAGGTCGTCCACCAGCTTGCGGATGTCCTTCAAGAGCGAGCTCTCGTTCTTGATCGCGGTCTCGTAGGAGCGGTCGTCGGGGGTGTACATCGCCATGGGGTCCTCCGGAGCTCGTGCCACCCCGGCAGGTGGTCCCGTTGCTGCCGCATGCTGTGACGCCATCGGTGAGAAGGTCGCGGCGTCGGCAGAAAGTCGGTGGGAAGGAGCCGGGAATGTGGAAGGGGCAGGCTGTAGAGGGGGTTGGGGCGTCTCAGAAGATGGCCCAAACGATGCAGCCAAGTACCACGGAGCGGCACAGACCTCCACCCAGGCTTGTAGCCCGTCCAGCTCGTAGGTCCCCGCCTCCGACTCCGTGAAGGCGTCCACCACCGGTCGTCTCGGGCATTGGTACCATTGAGACGGAATTCTGGAACGCCTCGTGCCTCGAATAGACTCCTCTGCCACCAAGCGGTCCACCAAGAGAGCGTAGGTGGAGGTCTCGGTGGTGTGCAGCGGACGTATCTCGGGGAAAGAGGTACTACCGGCCCCGCTCAGAATGTATCGAGCGGGACTCAACCCAAGATTGTCACAGATCTTCAAGGCTGCCGACAGACCATAGTGCGAGGAGGTGACCTCGGGTAACGTCGCTGTAGTGGCCAATTCACCCGGGGGCACCCACAAGGAATCCCCTTGGGGAGTGACCACTAACAACCGTGTAGTTGACGTCGACGGCCCCGCCCCCCCAGCCGGGTCACCATCAGGGTCGTCACCAGGGTCATCTCCAGGGTCGTCCTCCGTGTCCTTATAGTCGCTACTCTGGCTTTTCGATTCTTCATCGGCGGCAAGCGGCTTCCCACCATTCCAGCCCAAGGTGAGCTGACCTCCGCTGGTTGCATGCTGGGAGACGCTGGTTGCAAGCTGCTGGAAGACGCTGGTTGCATGTTGGGGCTGGCGTGTTGCATGCCCCGCATGCCCCGGGGCATACCCTGCTGCATGCCCCACTGAGCCGGGTACATGCTCAGCCGGTTGTGTTGCATGCCCCGCATGCCCCGCATGCCCCGTATGCCCCGTATGCCCCGGGGCATGCCCGACTGAGCCGGGTGCATACTCAGCCGCTCCCGCTGCATGTTGTGGCTGGCCTTCACCAGACCCGTACACCACAGGGGTGTCCAAGCTTGCTCGACGTCTTCTCGCTAGACGCCGTTCCTCGGCCACCGCGCCCTCCGTTGCGGCAGCCTCTAGCTGAGCCATTTGGTCGCGTAAGCTCCCCGCCTCGGTCTCTGCGAGGAACCGAGCGGTCTCGGCGCGGACTACCCTTTGCAACATTTCCTGGTCCGTCAACTCCTTCCTCCGATGCCTCTCCAACTTGAGACGCCGCTCTCGTCGCTTGCGGCTATGCTGAGTGCCCGCTGCAGACTCATAGCCAGAACCGGATGTCGTGCTCCCAGGTTGAGACGCGTGAGCTTGGGAGAGGTCCTCGGTCACCACGTCTTGGGGCTCCGTGCGTATTGGCAAGGTTCTCCCAAGAGTATCTGGCCCCGAAGCACGGCGACGATGATGCGGCTGATGGGTTATCACACCCTCGTCAGGAGAAATATCGGTGTGAGGAATCGGTTCCATCAACGGTGTCGGATACAGTCGTTGGGGGACCACTCTCATGTCTGTCGCCACCGCCCGCTCTGCAGCCGCCATGCGCTCTCGCGCTGCCCACCATTCCCTCGCGCGTGCCTCCGACGCAGGGTCAGCTCCATATACTGGAGGTGGAGGCGGTGGAAAGTAAACGGGTAGTGTCCATGGATCCCCGTAGGTGGTCGACATTGGCGCGGGAGTGTACGGGGCGTGTGTCAACACGCCGGGGGCATGGGGTAGTGGCGAGCCTGTGGCATAATGGTGTGGCATGCCAAAGGGTTGTGGCGGCATACTGGTGGCATAGGGAAAGCCCGGGGCAGATTGAAGTTGCGGTTGCATGCTCGTCGCGTGCGGGGGCTGGCGCGTCGCATGTCCCGTATGCCCCGTATGCCCCGCTGCAAGCTCAGCCTGCCATGCTGCATACGGCTGCACGCTGCCCCAACCACTCTCTTGTTGTTGAAACACGAAGGGAAGGGTTGGGGAAAGGGCGGGCAAGGACTGGCTCTGGAGCATGCTGGGCTGCCCCGCATGCCCCGCATGCCCCGGGGCATACCCCACTGTATGCCCCATTGTGGTGGTGGAAGGGCCCGAAGGCGCGGTGGAAGCGGTTGGTGTAAGGTCTGAAGGGATCAAAGGGAAGGTGGTGGCGGAAGGATCCATAGCGGTGGTGGAAGGGGGCGAAAGCATCAAAAGTCAACTGTATGACAGTTATGACGATATGACAACTATGACGGTGTCAATATGGTCGTATGGCGCTTCCAGAAATTAATTCCAGAAATACCAGTCCAGTAGAGCCAAAATACTGCCAAAAGCTGTAGAGAACTTAGCCAGAAGGTATAAGGAACTTCCCTAGAAGTTGGGAGGTACTTCCACCATACTTAAGGCAGATAGGCTATTTTTAGCAGCTGTGAGGATACAAGATCTGGCCCCAAACTTGCTCAGATTGTTAACAAACTAAAAAGATACTTTTTATTCGTACTTTTTGACAATAGCCTCCGGCGGCCTTGCTTAGTTATGTTGCTGAGAAGGGCTCACTTTCCCCCCCCATACTTAAGCCTCTGCCGGCATCCAAGATCACTAATCCGAGCATCCGCATCATCTGAACAACATCCAGCAAAAAGCGGCCATACGGGTCCACCAAAGACGTCCACGCGCATAATATGCCAGCTCTACAGCCGTCGGAGTGGACCAGAACCGAACATTCTTAAGATCAAGTGTCAAATCTCGCCCAGAGCCTTAAGAAAAAGCAAGATAACGCAGATCCCAACTAAATCCTCCACAAAGAAGATCCTGCAGCGAAACTTTTCCGTGTTTTTAGTGCACGTAACGCGCGCATTTTGAGCCGTCGAACGTAAGCAGAGATAGCTCAAAACTCAAAAACGAAAAGTCGCCCAAGTCATCTCGCAGTCGCATCTCTGAAAGGCTCCAAAGAAGATCTTCAACCAAACTCTTCACAAAGAAGATCATGTAGCGAAACCTTTCCGTGTTTTTAGCGCACGTAACGCGCGCAATTTGAGCCGCCAAACGCAAGCAGAGCTAGCTCAAAACTCAAACACAAAAGTCGCCATCCGCAAAATCTCAAAGGCAATCCCAAAGGTCCGTAGAACGTATTCAACATCTGAATACCAATTTGTACCAGCGCATATCTGATAACTTATTCTTTCTTTTTCTTTTCTTTTTTTCTTTATTCTTTTCTTTTATCTTTCTTCTTTTCTTTTTATCTTATTTACTGTTTTTGGTGCTTCACATAGGCTTCTAGCCTTACATTCCACTGTTTACTTTCATGACAAACACTGGCTATACAGCCTAGTATTACAATCACTTTTCGATATAATGTATGGTCGCAAACCTATAACATCTATATCCTTATGTTCAGTCCTGGCATACAGCCTAACACTAACATGTACAACTTGTCCTTAATTTCTCTTGATCAACACTAACTGAGGTTCACTTTTCCCAAGCTTCCCCTTTCATCATGTTGCTCTTTAACTCACTAGCAGGATTCCTAGATTGACATCTGTCATCGGCCAATTACCAACAGCCCATGCCTGATTCTGTTACTTCTCCACCAATCATCAGGCAGATCATGATACTTGTATTGCCATTGCAGATCTTCTCCTGGAATCTACCATAAATCATTTCATTACAGATCTTCTCCTGAAATCTGCTTTGTCATCGATTATTTTCCCCACTCGCTCACTTATGTGAATATCCGATAATTCCCCATTATTCGCGAGTGGGGCATGCACGCTCGGGGCATACCCATGGGGCATACGCCTCGGGGCATACCCATGGGGCATACGCCTCGGGGCATACCCATGGGGCATACGCCTCGGGGCATACCCATGGGGCATACGCCTCGGGGCATACCCATGGGGCATACGCCTCGAGGCATATCCTTGGGGCATACGCCTCGGGGCATACCCATGGGGCATACGCCTCGGGGCATACCCATGGGGCATACGCCTCGGGGCATACCCATGGGGCATACGCCTCGGGGCATACCCATGGGGCATACGCCTCGGGGCATACCCATGGGGCATACGCCTTGGGGCATAGCCCTGAGCTGTGCCTCCCGGTACACTCGGTGCTCTGAAGAAGAAGATCGTGGCGTGTGACTATCACTCGTACGGCCAAGTGTTTGTAATCGGTGACTTTGTCCCAGGCAAACAGCTCAGTGTTAGTGTTGGCAGGACCATTTTGGACATATTGCCTGCTGAAGATTCTTTCGAAGAGCGTTGGCGGATGGTTGTGGCAGCCGTGCATGAACTTGAGAATGAGGTGGATGGTGAGCGCGAAGGCACGGGTGAATATGAATTCGTGTTGGATTCGCACCCCACACACCATGACAAGGGCCACATGTTCATGAGTGGCGAGCAGTTGGCCACGTTAGATGTTCAGCTTGTGCCCTCTATCGTGGTGAATGAGCAGTGGCAAGTGGTAGATAGCCGTGGTGCTCTGGTGCCACAAGGGGACGCCCTCAATCCAGTCTTTCATCCAAGCGCTCCGTTGCCCGAGGACTTGTGAATGAGCAGTGGCAACTGGTAGCCGTGGTACTGTGTCGCCCGAGGGGCAGGTCAATCTGATCTGGCATACCGTAGGCATACTTCAAGATTGAAGTGCACTGTCAAAGTCCATCTAAAGTGGATTGTATTTGATTATTCTGTATCTTTTTATGTTAACTGCGTTCACTGAACCTTGGAAAGTGTAGCAATAGCAGCTTCCCACAATTTGAATACTTCCTGAGAGTGTATTATCTTTATTTGAGAGTGCGTGTAAGATAAGCACGACATTTGTATATATTAGTGTGTCCGCGATATGTGCGTGTGTGTATAGGATCATGCGAGTACATTATGCAATATATTGCTACGAATCCAATACGCGCGCGCGCATAATAATGAATCGTAGTAGTTAATGCAGTTAATGCATAGTGATTGTGGGTGAATATTTTCACCGTGTAATCACTTTCAATTACCTTGCTTTTTCACTGTGCATTCACTATATAGCGAGTTAATGCGTAGTGAATTTCAGTTAAAATTTGAAATATTCACTACGTTTCCACTTGCATTCCCTAAAATTGAGTTACTCATTTTCAATAGTGCTACTGGAGAAGTCTCCAAAGAGGTACGTCTACCTTTTAGATATTTCCGCATACCTCCAACTCCTCAACAGCATGGAGCCTGCCCCCCACAGGATGCAACCTGCCTTGTCCAACATGCAACATGGCCTCCCCAACATGCAACCTGGCCTCCCCACATGCAACCTG
>LGRX02013063.1:16832-32995 GCA_001247695.2 Cymbomonas tetramitiformis | reverse complement strand
GAACGCGCCTTTCGGGCCGCACGCGCCTTCGTCAGGCTTTTCAGGTGAGGGCAGGAGTCAGGAGTCAGGGAAATGGAGACAAGGGGAGTATAAGAGTGAGTAGGGAAGAGCGAGCGCGCTTGCGGAGCCGGCAGGTCGCTGCTGCCGGTGGGCTGCGAGCTTGAGGGTGACGTGCGTCTATTGTGGGCTGCTACCCGCCAGTGAAGCTGTTTTCGCGGACCTGCACACCAAGCCACACAAAGCCTCCCCCAACCCGAAAAAGCAAGGAAAGGTGCACAGCCGTTCTGGCCCGGAGGCATGGCTGGAAGGGCCGAAAGCAGGTGTCGCAGTTGGCATGGCACTTGAAAGGTCGCAGAGCTGCGCAACGCTGGCATCTCAAGCGCCATGGCTGCGAAGCACTGTACCCGTGCTGAAGAGTCACAACAGAAGCACACTCAACAAAAGTTGCTGACCCAATCTGCTACAAAGTTTGAAAAATTATGTCAGGCACGCACAAGCTGGCCTGAAGTGCACTGAGCCTATGGCTGCCGTGTCACTTCGCGCGCGAGCCTGGTGCCATCACATAGGAGTTCACGCACAAGTGACAACCAAGGAGATCCGAGGAATATTTCAAAACCAACGAAGAGGTTCGGCACCCTGTTAGGTGACACCGTTCCAGCAGAACAAAACAACACTTTGCAATTGGGCATTCACTGCGGCTCGCGTGTCGTGCGCCCAGGTCGCGGCACGAGCGGCTCCTGCGGCGAATGCCCCCAGCCTGCCACAAGGCCTAGTTGGTGCCCTTCGAGCAGCCAAGCACGAGTTCACGTCGAAAATTATGAAAGAAACTGCGGGCAAAGGCGTGCTTCGAGCACACGCATGGCAAAAAGGCATGGGTCAGGTGTCCAGACCCGAGCTGGCGCGTCGCCAACCATGAATTCCCACAACCTGTCATACAGGCCCGTCGGGGAATTCACCGCTGCCAACGCCCACACGGGTCGAATTCACAAATACAAACACAATAAAAACTGAAGGAAAACATGCATTCGGCTGCAATGTTGTCAAAAGGTTGCAATCAGGTGTTTGGACTCGAGCTGGCGCGCCGTCAGCCGTGAATTCCCACAACCTGTCACACAGGTCCGTTCGGGGAATTCAAGATTGCCACAGCCTGCGCAGGTCGAATTCACAAAGGTAAACATCATACAAACTGTGGGAAAAACATGGGTGCGGCTACAACCTCGTCAAACGGCAAAAGTCAGGTGTCACGGCTCGAGTTGGCGCGGCTACGGTTGTGCATTCCCAAACGCCGGTCACATACGCCGGTTTGAGCATAATTAGCAAGCAAGCCCTGCGAGATTCGAATTCGCATGGCAAATGGTGCAACATATGGCACAAAAAGGCCGAGCGCATCGTGCGCACACGTGAATACTGCTGAGGGTGCCTGAAACGGTTCGCCGTCGCGGGTGTGAATTTATGATAAACGCAGCTTCCGGCTATCTCGCCGCTACGCGCTCAACGGGGAAAATGCCCCTCTGTGGGAATTCACGAGCGTGTTCTGAATTCGCGAACGTTTTCGGACAGCTGCGGATCTCCACCGCTGCGGAACGGCGATATGCGTGTCTATTGCTGTGCTACGTAAAACATGTCAGGCGGCAACGCGCTTCTGCCGCGCCGGCTCGTAGATTCGCAAAACGGGCGCGGGTCTAACTTGCACTCGCAGACTGTAAATTCAGGCTCAGATGGAAGCATGAAAAGCAGAAAGGCAGACGAGCAACACAGGGGGCAATTCACAGATAAAGCAAACACCTCGGCACGACTTCGCACATACATCAGAGTGGCGTGCCGGCACTCTGGGGATCCGAACCAGACTCTTACAAACTGCTAGTGACAAAGCTCTCATGTGGATTCGAAGCATATGTATGTATATATCACATTTAATACTAGGCCACAAGAGGCAAATATCACTATCCCGCAGAATGGTTTTGAAAGGTTCGGATCTCCCTTTTCGAAAGCAGGAGCTAGCTAAATACTCAAGCGAGCATAGTGGAAGTCCGTGAATGCCATTGTCGTTTCGGATGCCCTGTGACCATTGGTTCCCAGTGACAGCGGCGTTTGGTGTCAACGCGCGCTTGCGTTTGCCCTGTCATCCATCGCCGAGACGTCATGTGTGGTCGTGTCGTGATGTCACTTCGCGTGATGCGGTGGTGCTTGACGCTCTGCGGTGCTCGCGGATCGGCACGGGCTGGTCGCGGCGACGTCGATGTAGCGCTTGGCGAGGCGTCGTGCATGATTTATACTGGGAGGGAGATCTGAGCTGGAGGGCGAACGTGATATGCTCCGGGCGCTCGAGCGGACAATGAACTGGGGTAGGACCGTGACTGAGGGGGGAATGACAATTACTGAAAAAGGGGGTCATGGTTGGGGCGTTTGCTGTCGGCTGAGACGGGCTCGATGGGGGCAAATGCTGTGGGGTCTGACATGGGCTGCGGTAGCGTGACTAAATATGGGGGGCCTGACAGGCCCTTCAGGGGTGCTCGAGGGACCCCTTCTAAGCGTGTTTGATGTTGTGACATCCATAGCAAACCATGCACATTCCTAAATGATAATAATAATAATTGTTTAAATAAAATATCCCCAAAATTCGATTATTCCCTTTTTTAAAAAAGGACTAGGGTTCACTATTCTTCTGAACTAAATTTGCAGAAGGATTAGGTCGTTGCCAACGGTGATGTTCCCTAAGATATCTGATAGCTTACACTACTCTTTCTACACTATAATATACTACTCATATTTCCTATTTCCTATTTCCCCGTCCATTGCTGCATAACCTGCGAAAGTTGCAAAGTTTCGTTTCTTTCCTTGTAACTATTCTACCCTCTTTTCAGGCATCGATTCCTGAGAGAGGAGTCCAGCCATGACGCTTTTTTGCCTCAGCGAGTACTTCTGCCGTGCGATACTCTAGGCCTGTCCCAGATCGAGTGCAGAAGAATATTCCCAACTTTCCAAAGACCCAGAAAAACCAGCTCCACCCCATCAGGAAGAAGCGATCCGGGAACTTTGTGCAAATAGAGGCACCCAGCGCCTGCAAAATATAGTTGCTCCCAGAGTGAGACAAAGTTTCGACGGCACTGACCTGCAAGCAGGTCAATTGCAAAGGACTGCTGGACACGTCAAGTGACACGCGATGAACTTGAGAATGCTCACCTTTTTTGCATACTCCACCTTAGCATCAGGACCGTACAGGCGATACTGAACACCACCGATAGGGCTGAAGTTAACAGAATACCAAGTACGAGGACTGGTGACGAGTAAATGAAGCATACGCCAAAAGTTAAGGTAACAGCCAATGATATCGGCCATGCCGTCCCTGAGAAAAGGTGCAACCCACGGTTTCACGTCAGAGCAATGATACTTCCAACCTAGCATCACGGTTGACGGCAAAACAACCCACAACCGGTGTTCACTGAGCTATGACACATCGTCAGTTCACAGTTGGGCGTGAAAGCCAAATATTTGACCTTAAGGACCTCTTGAAAGAATGTTAGCCCTGCTTATTTAAGACGTGCTACCCACAACAGGATATTTATTACAGCATCTGTGGCAGCGGGAATAAGAAGAGTGACCACTCACATGTATATCAAGAAGTCCACAAGACCTTTAACACGTTTAGCACTGGTAAACTGCCACATTTCTTGTTCCGCCTCGAGCTCAGTTAATTTGAGCATCACTTCCTTGGGGGGCAGCACGCGTTCCCCGCTCAGAAGCATGGAGATGTAGCGCGCCTGCATCTCTGAGCACGGCGGTAAGGCGCCAAAGGCAGGCCTTGCAAAACCACTGAACATAACATCGGTCCCGAGGTCAGCATGAAAGCTGTGCTTCCATAGCGAGCGAACCTGCACACACCAGGGGCGTCTTTGCATCAGCGGGCAATCAGCTCTGAGCAGGCTTATCAGCAGCCTTGGGACGTGGCCACGGCTCAAAGACGCGGAGGTCAGAGAGTCGAGAGAGCTATGTCAAGCAGGCGGGTCAGCTTCTAAAAGGAGCCACAGAGTGACTAGAAATAGCAATACTATGCAGGTTTTCCTAACAATAAAGTTCTCTGACGATAACTCGGTATGGAGATGGGAATTAACGTACGTCGGGGCATGCACAAAACTCCGGACAAATTTCTTCCAGAAATGGGAACGACATTCTGTAACCCGTGTTGAGAAGAATGGCGTCACAGTTTTCGAACACGGAGCCATCTTCGAAGTGAAGAGTTCTGTTCAGGAGCAAGAAGTGTGCCAGAGTGAGTGACCATTGGCAAGCGAGCATTCAAATAATATCCGTTAACAACAATTCGTTAAAATAGACAGGCACTAGTTCCAACAGGAGTGCAGCAGGACGAAAAAGAACGCACTGTCCCTCAATACGCTCGAGAGACGGCTTCAGCTCCATGCCATCGAAAACCATAGCTTTCACAAATGAATTGTTCTTGGTCCCAAAAATTGTAAAAGCGTGAGATCCTTGGCTCCGGTTCATTATTGAGGTTTTAATCAATACTTCGTCTCCGACCGCCTCAGCCTTGGCCTGGAGGCCACCGCGTGCTATTCAGCGACTTCAAAGAAACGAAACCAAAAGGATTTCGAAAACATGACTTCTTAAAAACTTACTGCGCCATAATAAAGAGTACGGCATTACTTACCCGGAGACCAATCATTCGCGTGGTGGCGATAAGTTTTCCGGCCCAACGCGGCATGCAGTAGTGGGACCTGACAACATAGTCAAACGTTAGGCTCACTCCGCCTTCTACAAGCTCTCGTGTGCCACTTTGAATTTTACAGTTCACTCAGTCTGTGAGGAGTCACGGTACAGCACCTATTGGTGTCCAGGTCACTCGGCCACGGGCGCAGATCAACCGAGGCGGTCGTGGATTCCGATGGGGTCGGCATCTGATATCTCTGAACAACGTGACCGTGCTTGCCACGTTTTACCAAGACGGTGGCTGATGCGACCTTTGCGACGAGTCCAGCAATATCCGAGCCGCTCTCACCAACGCCAATGAGGCAGACACGCTTGCCTCGGAAGTCCTCAGGACTGTCATACACACTGGAGTGGACAATTTTTCCCTTGAATGTTTCCTGTCCGGGCCAGACCGGGATGGCTGGAGTCGTGTTAGCTCCAGTACACACAATTATTTTATCGTATGTATGCGTCGTCAACTTCCCGGTTTGCAAGCACTCCACAATAAGGTTAAACTTCTCGGGTTGTTCTGCAGACTTCTCCACTTTTTGGACCTTCTTCTTGAAGTGCAAAAAGGGAGTCAGACCGTATTGTTCGGAATATCCCCTCAGATATTCACGATATTCGTTTGCCATGTACATACGAGGGTTTGACTCATCGCCGTAAGAATAGTCGGAGAAGGTCACGGATAGGTTACTGGTAGTGAGCTGCGCTTGTTGGTATGTGCTCAAGTACACACCCCCAAGGTCTCCCTGCAAAATCATACACAAGTGAGGAAGCCGTTCAAGATATGAGGCGGGAACCTGTAAGAGAATCTCACGTAATTGTCACACCTGCATTTCCCAGCACTCTCCAGTGAAATTTTTTTCCAGAAGCGACTTCAGGTTAACCAGGCCGGATGCGCCGGCACCAATGATACCAACATGCCATTTCTTTGGTGTCATGGCGTTTTGCTATGTATACAATATATTTAGTCGCCTTCGGGTACGTCTCTGTTTTCGGCTAACCCCCAATCGATCGCGACTGGTAGTATACAAAACTTCAGAAATGCCCTCTAACGCATTTGCGCTCGGCTCCGGAACGAGTGCGTCCCTCTATGTGGGTGGTCCGCACGGTAACTATATAGATACACGCCCAATCAAAGTGATTCCACAACGAATTGTTTTTGTGGAGAGAGGTGTTTACGACGTTAACTGTTCAGAGGATGCAATACAACACAGCAGTGAGGTTACACTTGGTATCGTCACAGTGAAGTTCGTTGCGAGAGCATAGTTTGAAATTTCGTATCAGTAAGATCTCTATAATGAAACAAAAAATCAGTAAGAGGATTGACCCATGGGACGTGAGGCAACGTGGCTTCGTGGCTTCTTACTTCATACCTTGCTGGGGAACCTTCATCGCTCGATCATCTCATCATTCGTTATTTCATTTTGACCAGGCGGGCTTGTATGAATATAATACAACTACACATATGCACCTTCAGTTACAGATGTCATATTTTTAAAATTAATTATTTGGGGGTTTAAATTTTTTTAAATTCTTTTAAAATTTTTAAAAAAACTAAACATTTTGTAATTTTTAAGGTAAAATAAATCAACCATTTTATATTTTTAGCAAAACAGATCTAAAAGTTAGATTTTGGATCATGCAATGGCCAACCTTAGAAACTACGATAAGAGCATTCACTTAGGGAAGCCATAATATATCATCATGAGCATGCATGAGCAAGGTTGTCAATCAGACATAATCAGAATCAAATCAAAACGCCAAAATGGGTCCTTAACACTGTAAAATCAATTAATTCGGCCTCTACAGTGTTAAGGGCCCAAAAAGGGGGGGTCAAATTTTTTTAAAATTTTCTAGAAAATTTTAAAAATCGAATTTTTGAATAATTTTTCGCGCAAGTGTACCTTCAGTGCAATATTTTTATTTTTTCGTATACCTGAAACCCAACGTATATGATATACGTACGCGTCAAGGTATCGCCCAGTTCTACTAACCGGTTTGTCGAACAGGCGTCACGACCCAAATCGCTCTTGACGCCTCCCATTATCCCCCGGTTCTCCCGAATATTTATAGGGGGTACGTGAACGTACAGGTGGGGAAAAATCCAAATTCCTCAATTCTAAATTTTGCATTGTTACCATCAAATTGTGAGTGAACGAGAGGTGCAAAATGAATGTTGTGAAGTATTGAATAACAACGGTTTAGAAAAGCAAGTGGCATCGGCAATGAACACAAGGGTATTAATTGGGATACTTACGGAATCAAGATATTGCTATGTTGTCCAACCATATCGACAACTGTTATAAAGGTCAGGGCGAATATAATTTGGAAGCATAATTGGAATGTAATGTGTTTAATTAAAGCAAAGTACCAAATAAAGGAATAGTATAGGTGTAATCTAAAATTTAAGGGCACATTAACAACCACAAGCAAGATAAATAGTTGGGACATTTGAAGCATTCACCAATTGGCATATTTAATGTCAAGGCTAGGACTTGGAAATTAAGGGTACTTTGTTAAGAAAATACTCCGGTGAGATTTGAGGGTTGGCAATGCAGCCAGTAAAACTAAAATGTTATATCTATTTACTACAGGTCATTAAGATATCGAATGCAGGATTCCTCCGTTGACACCCTTTTCTCGCAACTTCTGGAGAGCGGGAGGAATGTTTGTTTGAAGATGGGGGAACTCCTGGATCTTTGCATCCAATGATGTGATAGCAAGTCTTCTGACCCTCAGCTCTTCAAGACGAAGTGATTTCAGGAAGTTATCCTGATCGATTGCATGTCCTCCGAAGTGAGGTCCAAAGAGAGGATTGTTGTGTTTGTCAGTACGAAACGACTTGAAAAAAGGCAGTGCACTACTGCTAGGTATGCCTGACATGTTTGAACCTGCCAATCGGTATGATACAATCTGATTTTGTAGGATGTGAGTGAGGTTGCCATCCCTCCAGATTACAGCATACAATTCCTCGTCGTCGACACGCTTGATGTCAAGACTATCTCTGAGGGCTCTGGCTTTCTGAATTGTTGAAAGCTTAGAGAACGGTATGACCACACCAAAAGCCGGAATGTCTCTGGCGCCACCTGTAAACCAAAGGAGCAAAATAGAAGGGTATCAAGGTAACATGGTTAATGTGATGTCAAGGATGGGAATTATTAGATGGACACAAATCACAAATCAAAAATAACAAACTCACCTTCAGAGAAAAACATGCGAATCGTTTGCCCTTCATAACCGTCTGGAATTGGGTGCCCAGCTGGGTTTTGTGAAGTGTGAGGATGTTGAGCAAGTAGAGTTTCAATCTCTTTTGGTGTATGGTACCTGTTGATGTGTTGACGGATGAATGAGATAAGTGATTGCATATTAATAAATACAAAACTAGGCGAATGATAATAGCTAAGAGAAAATTACCTTAAGGGTCCAACGCCAATGTCCTTCTTGAGGAATAATGACATCGGTCTAGGTTTTTTGGCCAATCTCATAGGAATAGATGGTTTGCCAAGTCTTCGATTCTCTTTATTCTTTGCTGAATTGGCAATTTTTTGCAGTGGAAGAGCAAACTGGTGTTGATCGCAACCGTGTTTTTCATGATATGGAAGAGGTAGCACCTGAAAGCAAAAAATGGTCAAGATTGAGTTTGATGAACAATGTGAAAAAGAAACCAAGCAATTTGGAATAATATGTTAGTGAGCATACCTCGCCCGCAATGGTTGGTGGCTTCACCCCCAGCAAGTCAGGATGGATATTGATGTTGAATGAGGTGCATGTTTTTGACTCCTTCAAGCCATCTACCAACACCAAAGTCCCCAAAGCTCGATATGAAGTATTAGTCCTTGCAGAGCTTCGTGCAAAGGGCTTGTTAAAACCCTCAGGTGCAAACGGATTGCCATCAGCAATAGACGCGCTGACAATAGCCAATTCTGTTGCAATGAGTTGTCGATGTGCAGCAAGTGCAAGGAGACGGACATCTACTGAAGCCACTTCATTGGCCATCCGAGTGCTGTTGTTACCAGCCTTGCAAGCGCGTGATGTCGTGTTTAAGCACTCAACAGCATGCCTTGGTCCAGCACCTGTCGACCTCCCCAAACAAAATTAAACATGTCGACCTCCCCAAACAAAATTAAACATGTCGATCTCCCCAAACAAAATGAAACAACAGGCTGTATGGATGGAGTATTAGTCAATATAGTCTTCAATGTAACCATCCAAGAATTGAAAAATTATTCACATTGCAGGGACATGAATCAGGAGTGCATTTGAAGCCAAGCCTGAAACAACTTACCAGGGAATGCTCTGTTGAGTGTTTTCTCATGCCCAAGTAGTTCCAACAAGGTCATGTCAGCAAAGGTATCATCGTATGAGATGGTCGAGTCTTCGTTTTGAGTAAGTCCGATTAGCATACACACGTGGTCCACTGGACTTGTGAGTGGATCCAGTCGAACTGGCCAGAGGTTTTTTACTGTGCACTCTTCTTGGTTGTCCTTGGTGTCCCATATTCTCAGGTTAGCCTCATTATCCCAGAGAAGTACCTGTGAAGTGTGAAGTCAAATTGTTGAATGAGTGGCAAATCAGTTGTTATTTGATTATATTAAGCCGAGTATTATATGGAAGGTGATTAGAACATGGTCAACAGCTGTAATGAACATGGTATGACACATGTTGGTCCAATGATATTAATACTCTTAGAGCATATCACAGGTCGTCTAGCTGAATGAAAACAGTCAATGCATGACAATAAACACGGTTAGTGTAGACACGTGGAATGATTGGTGGGCACATCGATTGTCATGCATGAGTGCAAAACGACTATCAACCTGACTCAGTGGGTTGTGTTAGGAGTGAGTGTTGAGTTATTAAACTACAACTCACCTTGAGAGGGCGCTCCTGCCAACTTTCATATGGCACAATTAATGGTTCATCAAATTTTCGTACATTTATTCGTACATTAAGAGTGTCAGAGGCGCGGGTGCTTGCGAAGCAAATAATCCCACTGCCGTCTACGAAATTGATACTGTAAACAGCTCTGGTGGTTTCAGGATCTGTACACAACAATACAAAACATTAGTTTATTCGATGATGATAGTGACAAACTTGAATTTGAAATCAAGGACGTGATTGAAGTTACCTTGTGCGTTGTAAAATGGATATACATTCTTCATGGCGTACTCGACATTTGGATGGTAGGTTAAATGGCCAGATGTGCCAAGTCCAAGTAGCAGTAACCTTGAATCCAGAGTAATATCGGACCACGTTTGACGTGGTGGTGCATCGTTGTGCGCTATTAAAAGACCAAGTTTCTTCCCAAGAATTTGAGTAGAGGACATGTACACAGGATTTTCATTCACCCATTCGTTGAGGAGATTGAACTCAGTGACGAGACAAGGACCTCCCTTCCTTATCTTTCCTTTGGTGGATATTGTCGCTCGATCGCCAAGGGCCTGGAAGTTCAGGATACGTACGTTGGCCTTGGTCACCAAAAGTGGGTCTAAGACATTTAAAGCTTGGGCTAGTATCTCTGACCACTCAGGCATTATCAGCACTCAACGTTGACAAGGATACTGCACACCATAAAGCACAATGACAAAATTAGCAGGTTGTAAATAAATGATAAAATTCAAGTGAACATATTGGTAATAATATTAATGGTAATTTAGTTGAATTCACTCACCTATAAGATAATGGGCTTCAAATTATTGAATGAATTGCGGCATTTTCCGGCAAGTCATCATTCCACCATCGTTGATCCCGATAAGCGAGGACATGTTATTTAGTAGGGCTTGGTGAGCCCTACTGATCACAAGACAAGCTTGCTGTCCATTTACCACAGGTAAATGTGTGGGCTTTCCTCATCCACAGGAACGCTGGTGGGCCTTTAGACAGGTGCTTAAGCACTCATCCAAATACAGGCTTGATGGGCCAACAATGTATAAAATGGTGGGGGTCCACCACACAAAGTGGGTGGACAATCCTCATCCACATAGTGGCTTATCCTCATCCACAGGATAGTTAGTGGGCCATCTTTATCTCCAAGACTGGCTTGTTGGTCATCCTATACCACAGGAAGACGTGTGGGTCTCCTCATCCACAGGAACGCTGGTGGGCCTTTGGACAGGTGCTTAAGCCCTATCCAAAAACAGGCTTGATGGGCCAACAATGTATAAAATGGTGGGGGTCCACCACACAAAGTGGGTGGACAATCCTCATCCACATAGTGGCTTATCCTCATCCACAGGATAGTTAGTGGGCCATCTTTATCTCCAAGACTGGCTTGTTGGTCATCCTATACCACAGGAAGACGTGTGGGTCTCCTCATCCACAGGAACGCTGGTGGGCCTTTGGACAGGTGCTTAAGCCCTATCCAAAAACAGGCTTGATGGGCCAACAATGTATAAAATGGTGGGGGTCCACCACACAAAGTGGGTGGACAATCCTCATCCACATAGTGGCTTATCCTCATCCACAGGATAGTTAGCGGGCCATCTTTATCTCCAAGACTGGCTTGTTGGTCACCCTTTACCACAGGTAGACGTGTGGGCCTCCTCATCCACAGGAACGCTGGTGGGCCTTTGGACAGGTGCTTAAGCCCTATCCAAAAACAGGCTTGATGGGCCAACAATGTATAAAATGGTGGGGGTCCACCACACAAAGTGGGTGGACAATCCTCATCCACATAGTGGCTTATCCTCATCCACAGGATAGTTAGTGGGCCATCTTTATCTCCAAGACTGGCTTGTTGGTCACCCTTTACCACAGGAAGACGTGTGGGCCTCCTCATCCACAGGAACGCTGGTGGGCCTTTGGACAGGTGCTTAAGCCCTATCCAAAAACAGGCTTGATGGGCCAACAATGTATAAAATGGTGGGGGTCCATCACACAAAGTGGGTGGACAATCCTCATCCACATAGTGGCTTATCCTCATCCACAGGATAGTTAGCGGGCCATCTTTATCTCCAAGACTGGCTTGTTGGTCACCCTTTACCACAGGTAGACGTGTGGGCCTCCTCATCCACAGAACGCTGGTGGGCCTTTGGACAGGTGCTTAAGCCCTATCCAAAAACAGGCTTGATGGGCCAACAATGTATAAAATGGTGGGGGTCCACCACACAAAGTGGGTGGACAATCCTCATCCACATAGTGGCTTATCCTCATCCACAGGATAGTTAGTGGGTCATCTTTATCTCCAAGACTGGCTTGTTGGTCACCCTATACCACAGGAAGACGTGTGGGCCTCCTCATCCACAGGAACGCTGGTGGGTCTTTGGACAGGTGCTTAAGCCCTATCCAAAAACAGGCTTGATGGGCCAACAATGTATAAAATGGTGGGGGTCCACCACACAAAGTGGGTGGACAATCCTCATCCACATAGTGGCTTACCTCATCCACAGGATAGTTAGTGGGCCATCTTTATCTCCAAGACTGGCTTGTTGGTCATCCTATACCACAGGTAGACGTGTGGGCCTCCTCATCCACAGGAACGCTGGTGGGCCTTTGGACAGGTGCTTAAGCCCTATCCAAAAACAGGCTTGATGGGCCAACAATGTATAAAATGGTGGGGGTCCACCACACAAAGTGGGTGGACAATCCTCATCCACATAGTGGCTTATCCTCATCCACAGGATAGTTAGTGGGCCATCTTTATCTCCAAGACTGGCTTGTTGGTCACCCTATACCACAGGAAGACGTGTGGGCCTCCTCATCCACAGGAACGCTGGTGGGCCTTTGGACAGGTGCTTAAGCCCTATCCAAAAACAGGCTTGATGGGCCAACAATGTATAAAATGGTGGGGGTCCATCACACAAAGTGGGTGGACAATCCTCATCCACATAGTGGCTTATCCTCATCCACAGGATAGTTAGCGGGCCATCTTTATCTCCAAGACTGGCTTGTTGGTCACCCTTTACCACAGGTAGACGTGTGGGCCTCCTCATCCACAGAACGCTGGTGGGCCTTTGGACAGGTGCTTAAGCCCTATCCAAAAACAGGCTTGATGGGCCAACAATGTATAAAATGGTGGGGGTCCACCACACAAAGTGGGCTGTATTGGGTAATATTTGGGTATGTATGCTGTATTGGTAACAAGTGGGTAATATTTTTGGTGGCTTTGACCCTCCTACTTGCCACTCACTCACCACCCACCAGTTGCTCACCACTCACCGCGCCACCAGTTGACCCACCGGACATCAGTTGCTTTTCACCACATGCATGAAATTTAGAGAGGATGGCAAGTAAGAGGGGCGAATCCCTGCAGCTTAGTAGGTTGCCTCAGCTGTTTGATGAGATATTACCAGTGGTTGTAGAAGATGTGATAGTTGTTTACAAGTTTGTGACAAAGCGAACATGGCGCCCCAGAAAAATGGGGCAAGGTTACTTCAGCATTGAAAGCACGTGAATACGTTCCATGCGAAGACCTTGCCTGCCATAGACACCTTGTCACAAAGCTAGAAAACAGCTATCACATCTTCTAAAACCACTGGTAACATTTCATCAGACAGCTGAGGCAACCTACTAAGCCGCAGGGCTTACCTCCCTACTTGCCACCCCTCCCATATATCCATGCATGTGCCACATCACATTTCGAGCTAGCCCTTGCAAAAATTTCTGCAGGGCTTCGCCCTTGACTTGCCCCCTTCCCCAAATATCCATGCTATGCCACATCACAATCGAAAGAGCCCTTGCCAAATTTTCCATGGATTGCCCCTTCATTTGCCATCTCTTCTCCAATTTTTAAGCAGTGCCACAACACATCTTTGGAGCCTTGCCATAATTTGCATTGTCCATGAACATCGCCCCTATGGGCATATCAACATCTAATGCCTGGATTGCTGTCCAGGAACATCGCCCCTATGCGTTTGCGCACCCTCTACTCAACCCACCCCATATGGTGTGCGCGCCCTCCAATTCAACCCCCCTCCTATGCATGTGCGCGCCCTCGAGCTCAACCCCATCCCTTTGCGTTTGCGCACCCTCCATCTCAACCCACACCCTATACGTGTGCACACCCTCCAGCTGACCCATCCCCTATGCGTTTGCGCACCCTCCACCTCAACCTACCCCCTATGCGTGTGCGGGCCCTCGAGCTCGACCCGTCCTATGCGTGTGCGCACCCCCAAGTTAATCTACCCTCTTTGCGTTTGCGCACCCTCCACCTCAACCCACCTCTTTCAAGTGCGCCCTCCACCTCGACACCTCTTCTATGCGTGTGCGCACTCCCAGCTAAACCCCCCTCTATGCGTTTGCGCACCCTCAACCTCAACCCACCCCCTATGGTGTGCGCGCCCTCGAGCTCGACTCGTCCATGCGTGTGCGCACCCCCAAGTTAATCTAACCTCTTTGCGTTTGCGCACCCACCACCTCAACCCACCCCCTTTCAAGCGCGCCCTTCAGCTCGACACCTCTCTATGCGTGTGCGCACTCCCAGCTAAACCCCCATCCCTATGCATGTGCGCACCCTCCAAATGACACTATCCCCTATGCGTTTGCGCACCCTCCAACTGGTGACCTTACTCTATGCGTTTGCGCACCTTCCACCTCAACCCACCCCCTATGTGTGTGCGCGCCCTCAACTCAACTTTTCCCATGCTATGCGAGCCTCCACTTAAACCCCCCTCCTATGCGTGTGCACACCTCCAAATCAATACACCCCCTTTGCGTTTGCGCACCCTCCAGCTCAACACACCTCTCTCGAGCGCGCCCTCCACCTCAACACCTCTCCTATACACCTCTCCTATGCGTGTGCGCACTCCCAGTTAAACCCCCCTCCTATGCGTGTGCGCACCCTCAAAGTGACCCCACCCCCTATGCGTGTGCGCGCCCTGGAGCTCAACCCTCTCCTATGCGTATGCGCACCCTACACCTAAATCCTTCCTATGCGTATGCGCACCCTCCACCTAAACTCCCTTCCTATGCGTGTGCACACCTCCAAATCAATACACCCCCTTTGCGTTTGTGCACCCTCCACCTCAACCCACCCCCTCTCGAGCGCGCCCTCCCCCAACACCTCTCTATGCGTGTGTGCACTCCCAGCTAAACCCCACTTCTATGCGTGTGCGCACCCTCTAAATGACCCCATCCTCTATGCGTTTGCGCACCCTCCAGGTGACCCCACCCCCTATGCGTTTGCGCACCCTCCACCTCTACCCACCCCCTATGGTGTGCGCGCCCTCGAGCTCAATTCCCCTCCTATACGTGTGCGCACCCCTCAGATCAATCCACCCCCTTTGCGTTTGCGCACCTTCCAGCTCAACCCACCCCTTCTCGAGCGCGCCCTCCCTCGACACCTCCCTATGTGTGTGCACTCCCAGCTAAACCCCCCTCCTATGCGTGTGCACACCTACAGGTGACACCATCCCCTATGCGTTTGCGCACCCTCTAGCTGACCCCACCTCTATGCGTTTGCGCATCCTCCACCTCAACCCACCCCCTATGGTGTGCGCGCCCTCGTGCTCAACTTTTCCTATGCTATGCGCACCCTCCAATTAAACCCCCCTCCTATGCGTTGCGCACCCTCCACCTAAACCCCCCTCCTATGCGTGTGCGCGCCCCTCGTGCTCAACCCCTTCCTATGCGTTTGCGCACCCTCCATCTCAAACCACACCCTATGCGTGTGCACACCCTCCAGCTGACCCCATCCCCTATGCGTTTGCGCACCCTCCACCTCAACCCACCCCCTATGGTGTGCGCGCCCTCGAGCTTGACTCGTCCATGCGTGTCGCACCCCCAAGTTAATCTACCCACTTTGCGTTTGCGCACCCTCCACCTCAACACCCCCCCTTTCAAGCGCGCCCTCCACCTCTACACCTCTCCTATGCGTGTGCGCACTCCCAGCTAAACCCCCCTCTATGCGTGTGCGCACCCTCCACCTCAACCCACCTCTTTCAAGTGCGCCCTCCACCTCGACACCTTTTCTATGCGTGTGCGCACTCCCAGTTAAACCCCCCTCTATGCGTTTGGCACCCTCCAGGTGACCCCACCTCTATGCGTTTGCGCGCCCTCAACCTCAACCCACCCCCTATGCGTGTGCGCACCCTCCAATTCAACCCCCGTCCTATGCGTATGCGCACCCTCCATTTCAACCCACACCCTATGCGTTTGCGTACCTCCATCTCAACCCACACCCTATGCGTGTGCACACCTCCAGCTGACCCCATCCCCTATGCGTTTGCGCACCCTCCACCTCAACCCACCCCCTATGCGTGTGCGGACCTCGAGCTCGACTCGTCCATGCGTGTGCGCAACCCCAAGTTAATCTACCCACTTTGCGTTTGCGCACCCTCCACCTCAACACACCCCCTTTCAAGCGCGCCCTCCACCTCTACACCTCTCCTATCGTGTGCGCACTCCCAGCTAAACCCCCCTCTATGCGTGTGCGCACCCTCCAGCTCAATCCACCCCCTATGGTGTTCACACTACCAGCTCAACCCACCCCCTCTCGAGCGCGCCCTCCATCTCAACCC
>LGRX02013063.1:0-16077 GCA_001247695.2 Cymbomonas tetramitiformis | reverse complement strand
CTCCTATGCATATGCGCACCCTTCACCTAAACCCCCCTCCTATGCGTTTGCGCAACCTCCATTTCAACCCACACCCTCCGGTGTGCGCACCCTCCACTTGACCCCACCCCCTATGCTAGGCGCACCCTCCAGCTGACCCCACCCCCTACTATGCGTATGCGCACCCTCGAGCTCAACCCCCCTCCTATGCGTGTGCGCACCCTTCACAAAAACCCCCCTCCTATGCGTTTGCGCACCCTCCATTTCAACCCACACCCTATGGTGTGCCACCCTCCAGCTGACCCCACCCCCTATGCGTGTGCGCACCCTCCAAGCTCAACCCACCCCCTACTATGCGTGTGCGCACCCTCCAGCTCAACCCACCCCTAACCAGGCGCGCCCTTCACTTCCAGCCCTCCTATGCGTATGCGCACCCTCCACCTAAACCCCCCATGCGTTTGCGCACTTTTCCCTCGAGCTCAACCTTCCTCCTATGCGATGCGCACCCTCCACCTAAACTCAACTCCTATGCGTGTGCGCACCCTCCAACTAAACCAACCCCATATGCGTTTGCGCACCCTCAAGCTCAACCCACCGAATCAAGAATTGAAACACAAAGTTGCTCTGAGTGTTATTTTCGGTCGTTCAATTCTTGGACGTCCAACCAACTTAGTGCAACTACATCGCGGTGGGTGTCTCACCTCTGAATATGCGAGCCACGGTGCTTTAACCACCAGCTAGGTGATATCACAAAGGTCGACGCCGAAAATGCCAGGAGGTTACGGTCCAGGTAGGACAGTGATTGCGAGGAGGCAAAGGTAAAAGGCGCCTTTACATCGGTCGAAGAACCCTGAAGACAAGGCACCCAGCAGTCAAATCAACTATCGGTAACTGTATCTTACAACTGCACGTCAATCGAACTTAGTTCCATTTCCAATGTGGTGGCAGTCTCACCTTAGAATATGACAGAGTGAACTGCACTGTTTATAGACCTCTTTCCAAGGGGTAGTGCACTGTTTATGAACTACTTCATGGTTAATGCACTGTCATGACCTCTTTATTCTTTGGGGTTATGGAAATTGTATCCACATGAGACTTTTTTGGGTAACGTTGGAAAGTTAAAAGTGAGTACGATGATGGTTGAAATACGGCAGCATAACAAGCTAGCCTAAAATTCTGAATTGACACTTGACGCTAGCTCAGCACAGGTTCCAGCATCAGCGTGGGTTATGGGTACAGGTTTTCTGATTTGTCTGAAGTCCTAATCACGAGACTTTTTTGAACAAGCACACGCTTGTCTCTGAGGGCATGAGGAGGGCAGGGTGCCACTTGCTCGATAAAACAATCGTTTTCCTTACCAACACTTGAGATAGAAAGATGTGTGTGGGAGAAAGTATAATCTCTTAGCACTATAAGCTTTCTATAAGCTCTCAGCACTATTCCAATATTTGAAACAGGCATTCTCACGAAGTTTACAACTTCCATCGCGCTTTCAAAACAAACGGACAGCTAACGGCAGCATAACAAGCTTCTAGGGAGTGCTCGTACCGACTATCAAAATTCCCGCCAGTTGCGCGCCAGTTTTCTGGTAAAATCCGTTAAAACTTGCAACCCAAAAGCCTTGCTTGATTCTTGCAGTATCTGCGAAACGAAAACATTATAGAAAGTGAGACTTCGGACTATGGTCGATCCGAACGACCCAAGGTTGCAAGCAACGGAGTTACAAGCAAATCAAAAGGACGCCTTTGTAGACTAGGAAGATTTATTAAAAGCACCGTTGACTCGAATAAGCACTCAAATCACCCCCCAACTATCAGATCGAAAACCGCACACTGTACTCTATGTAACAACTGAAACTTACAGCAAGCAAAGAAAGTTCAGCCCAGGGCGAAAGAATAATGCCATCAAACTTACTTTCAGCCTCCACTTCAGAGCTACGCGAGTAGGTCCGTCAGTGTTCGTCACTAGATGCGGCACCTGTCATATCATATCAGTCATATAAGGCGAAATAACTTTTTCTCTGAAATGTTGGTGGAAAGTGCAATATGCTTAAGCCACGCTGGAAATTGAAAAGAGTGCGCTGATGATCAATTATGGCAGCATAGCAAGCATCTAGGGAGTGATCCGTACCGTACTATCAACATGTGTTGCCAGTTACGCCCCAGTTTTCTTACAAAATCTTCTTAAAATTGCACCCGCTCTTCACATGGGCCCGACAGTAGAAGTCGCTTTTCGCAACGCAGTGCCCAGCACGAGTTTCAAGTTTCAGCAAACTCAAAGCAAATAGGAAAATATTTCTTCGATATCCCGCGACCACTTAGGACAGTCTCGTTACGGTTACAGCGTTGCCTTCTCGGTTAGAATATCGAGAGAAGTGAGTTTGCTGATTTATTCGGTAAATGGCAGCTAACTAGCCGTAACAGTCTTGGAGCGGTGGTGTGCTTGAGAGTTACGTTTGGGAAATATCAGGCCGGCAGATCGAGTGCCACCAACGGGAAATAAAACGGATGACAGCTAATCTAAAGAATATGACGTCGATCGAATCTGATTGATGTAATATTTCGCACGCAATTGTAAATGTTAAATGACCGTTAGAAGTACAATAAGAAATTACGTTTCATTTACGAGTTCAATCAAAATTACAACCCTACAAATCTATACGATAGCAACATTTACATTAACAGTGTAGAAATATTAAAACAAAACATTTTCAATTGTTTTTTTCTTTACAAACAAATTTACGACCAAATCAGACACGATTAAATGATGATTGTCAACTACTTTCGCTCACAACATCACAACAGATACTATACTACTAGTCTAGTTCTGTTTTGTCTTGGTCTTTTTTCCTTTCTTAGCTGCAGCGCCAGCGCCAGCGCCAGCGCCAACAGGCGCTGCTTCCATGTTGCCGATCGCGCCAGTAGCAACAGCGTCAGCGTCAGCGTCAACAGCGTCAACAACGCCAGCGTCAACAGCGCCAACTGCCATTGCAACATCTTCAGTAGGTGCAGCAGTAAGTGCAACATTAGGCGCTTGGCCAGTAGGTGCAATATCGCCAGCACCAGCAGGGACTTCTTCAGGAATGGGATCGCCAACATCGCCAACGGGTGGTGCAACCATGGTAAGATACATGGGTGCAGCACCAGTAGGTGCCTCGCTTGCGCCAGCGCACGAAGCACCTGCACAATCAAGCACAAAAACGAAACATTTTTAGTAAATATACAACAGAATTATTCTGTTCAGAGCCACATTGAACCCAACAGACAAATAGACAATTATAATTTACCTGCGCCATCAGGAAATGGCAAGGCGATCTTGGCTTTGCCCTTGCCTTTGCGCCTTTTTGGTGGTGGGGGAGGAGGGGTGACGTAATCTTCGTCCTCACTATCGCTGTCGATAGTGAGAACCTGGCGATTGCTGATCCAGGTTGAAGGTAGCCCCCATTCTTTGATAAAAGCATGGGGCAGGTCCTTCGTGACCTCCACAATGGCCTCCAGGGTCTGGACAGCGCCAGAGATGTCAGCGATGTTCCTGGACAGCTCGTAGCTCGAGGCCAGGCTCAAGTTGTAAAATGTCTCGGAGGACATGTAAATGTCGTACAGCTTGCCCACTTCCACGTGCTCCAGCAGGGGAGCTACGTCCTGTAGGGTTGCCCCAGCCATGAGCCTCCACCCAGTGGCCATGAGAACGTCGCCAGGGGCATCTCTAAAAGTGACAGATACCACGGGTTGCTTATCTTTGGTACGTGATAAGGTGCGTGATTTGCTTTCGCATATAGCAAAAACACGGAATTTAAGACTGGATAGGTCCTCATCGTTCTCAAACTTAGTCTTCAGGGTGCCAAACCAAGTTTTGGAAAATTGAGACATGTTGAAGTTAAAGTTGCTTTGATGTATATTTTTGAATTCAGAAATGATAACAATAAGAGTCGTTGATAATTTATATGTTGATACATAGGGGCACTGTCACAAATTTAGTAAAATGTGTGTGGCCATAATGATCGCCAAATGTCGTCATCAAAGCATGCCAATTGTCAAATGTGTTACATTTGTAGCGTATCAACAAATATTTGCATTTTATATCAATTTGATGGTTGAAATTACTTTGAGAAAACTCTGATTTCATCAATTATTCATGTATCAATCGATGTGATTGGCCAAACAAATATGTTTCATTTTGAACCAAAGATGAAGCGAAATTGTTCATCTTTCAAATCTCAAGCTGATTTCATAGTAATATGTTGTCAATTGGTATTGGTGAACAAACAAATCAATCAAATTGTGTTGTACTATTCAAATCTCAAGATAGTTGTGATTCATTGTTTAAATATTCGATCATATTTGATCATTGATTGGTTGTAAATTTTGATGTAAATTTGTTCTAGATATCGTGAGTGGTCTATGGTTAAAAGACACTGAGAGGCCCACATGTGGACAGAGGGAAGTGGTTGTAATGTGGTCGCAGTGTAAGGCGGGGCGCGGGGAGGGGGTGGTCGTTAGGGGTGTGACAAGGAATAGTGGGGGACTTATTGGTATGGGGTTGATAAACCGGGTGACCAAATAAACACGGTGACGTGCGGTAAGCGGTTAACTAGATCGCGGCGGTTACAAGATATCGTTCGTGCACCCAAGTCCCACCCAATAAAGAAGAATAAAATTTAATAACGATAATAAGCCGTCGATTCCCCTACGGGTGACGGCCACCCCTGTGGGGAGGGGGGGTTTTCCACACACCCCCAAAAAAAAATGTGAGAAGCGACTTGCTTTCCATCGGAGTTCGGCCCGGCCCATCACGGTGACGTTCATGGTCGATTCCCCTACGGGTCACGGCCACCCGATTGGAGAGTCCCCCACCCCCCAAAAAAAAATGTGGAAGCAGCTTGATTTTCATCACGATACGGGCTCGGCCAGCCCATACAGTACTGTACAGCTGACGTTCATTTCATTGTCATCAACTTTCATTCTCGAAGCTTTACGCTTGACAGACTGCGTCTCATGTCATGTCATACGTCTAACGCCTTATGTGTCAATGTCCAGTCGACCACATCCAAATATTTATACCGTCAATTAAGTCTTCGTCCCTTTTTAAAATTAAATAAGTCATATTAAAAATAATACTACAGTGTTAAGTTATACAGCTAAGTTATATTTATACTCAACACTCGTGACACTGTGCAATTCCAATAAAATTAAAAATATATATATTATAATTATATTGACCAATTAAATATAAAGAGGCTTTGTATTGAATATTCTAAATATCAAATTATATACTGCCGCGTGCGACACATAATTATCCACGACACACGAATCGTTTCGCAGTTTTCATCTACGACGCTAAAGTGCGTAACAGGGGTTAAATTGAGTGGGTGTAACGCGTGACGCTCGAAAAGCGTGACGCTCGAAAAGCGTGACGCTCGAAAAGCGTCACGCTCGAAAAGCGTCACGCTCGAAAAGCGTGACACTCGAAAAGCGTGACGCTCGAAAAGCGTGACACAAAGCAGTGTTCGTTTTGGAATAGCTGGGTTTCGGCGAAATGAACCTTTAAAAATTTATACACAAAAGCGTGACATAAAAAACCGGATTTTTCAAAGAGGGGGACAATCTAAAGATTTTTCCCCAATATTTTCGTCACGAACTATGAAATAATAATATAAACGCTATACACCTATATGTAAAAACGAATAAAGCAAATTTCCACGAGAAGAATCGGGCAGTCAGATAAGGACAGCCTATCATCTATAGGTGTGAACAATTATAATTCGTATTTCGTAGATTCATACACTCTTTCGGGGGTATAAACATTAAACAAAAGCAAACACTGCCTGTAAAGCCTTTGTAAAGCCTTTTCCATCCCGTGAATACTGTCTATCCTCTGAGACGGCGGTTTGACCTATATGTCCCTTACTGGTGGTATTACAGCACATTTTATATTTATTTTCTAAGCTGTGAAGCTCTTCGTTTTTATTCTTCATGTCTTGTGGCAACGAATGCCATGCTTGCCCCGCGCGGTTTTCTTACGAGCGCATTGAATCCCAAGCGGAAGCTGGTCGTTTCGCGAAAGCAAAAGAACCTGGTATTCGTGTTTTACAGTTATCAATTCAAGAGCCAAATACGGATCGCACCGAGTTTCAATACAGCTCAGTCGTTCACAGTGACAAGCATCATTACAAGACTAGTTTCAATGTTAACTCTACGGGCGTTATCAAAAACCTTCGTTGCAATTGTCAGGACGCGATCACGCGTAGCGAGTTGTGTAAGCACATGCTTGCAACCGCTTTACACGTTGTAGGATACTGCCCTTCACGGGGAGCCCAATCTTGCCAACCCCACTGTAAGGGGGGGGCACAGTGGGTCTCCTGTCTGTCACCCCTCAGCCCGATGTGTCACCAGTGTCCGTTGTCACGTGTGTCACGGTGTGCTATAAAACACCTGACTAAGTATTTTATATCATCTTAGTATCCGTGAGCACCCGCCCCTGCGAGACTGTTCTGCACACCCGCGTTCGAATATATATTACGCCTATATATCTCACTTCTCGTCAGGTTATCGGATCCCACCACTTGTGGGTGTTCGCTTCTTACTTTGGATCCCTGAGGAGCACGCAGATTCCTCTTGTAACCGCCGCACGCCGCCGGCAGCTGACGCACACCGCCGTCCGCAACCACAGGAAGACCTCGGCCACCGTTGGAGATCGCGGCCGCGTTCAAAATTTTATTACCAAAACGTTGGCAATTTGGGCTGGAGTTGAGCCCCGTTGCCTTTACCCTAATTACAAGATTACCGATTACGTACTTCCAGTCATGGTGTCTAATCGCCGAAGCCCTAGACCTGTATTGGGGGCCCTTCGCTCCGCGCGTGCCGCCGCGGCTGCATCCGGCTCCCCTGCGGGTTCTGCACTCCCTGGCTCTACGGCCCCTTCTCCACTGGGGGGTTCCGGTACGCCAGTGCAAAATTCAGATCCGGTGGTGCGCATGTCAGCGCTCATCAGCAAGCCGACTTTTGTCTCGCTGGCTGCCACCTCCGCCGAGTTTCATCGGGACGCCTCGGTCTGGGAGTCCACCCCAGTCCGGGCATCCCAGCAGTATGAGTATGCGGACAAGCTGGACTACGCCTTCACTTACGGAGAGGAGCTCGTTAAGCTCCTCAAGTCCCATGGCTTCAAGCCGCAGAAGGGGTACACGCTGGACGGCCAGGACTCCGAGACTGACTTCGCGGTCCTTCTTGCGAATCTTCGACACGTCCTGTCCCCTATATCCCACTTCGAGTACGACAAGCTCTTCGACCTGGAACACGAGTACATCGAGTACCACTGGTCACTGAACGAGCTGATTTTCAACATCCTCAAGGGCGTCCTCAACGGAACGGCTCTGGCGCTCTACCAGGAGTCCGCTCGAGTCCACCCCCGCGATGGACGTTGCGCCTTGCAGCGCTTACGGTACCACGTCGAGGCCTCCACGGACCCCGACACTTTCCGCTTCTGGACGAAGCTGCGGGAAACGACGATTGACGAGACTGCCGACCCCGCCCCGCAGCTTACGGTTCTCCGCGTCCTGGGCGACAAACATCACCGCCTTCATCCCGACTACGACGACGCTGGACGTGTACAAGACGTCCAACACGTTCTCAGTCGGTCAGCGGCGAGCTCTCCGCACGTGTCCCCACTTTATCTGGTGGTGCTACGTGAGCTCGCCGCTGGCCAGAGGTTTACATTCTCCACCCTCGCCCTTCGCATTTCCACAGTCTGGCAGACCGAGGGGCACCTCTCCCGCCTGGCCACTCCCGCATCCTCGGGCGCTGGTGGTGGCAGGGCACGGGCGGACGGACCTGGTGGTGCTGCATTCAACACCATGCGCACCAAGTCCATCACCAAACCCGTCGGAGATTGGAAGCCGGCCCAGAACCCCCGCAACCCTCACTTGATGTGGGAAGGGGTCGGCTATCCGTGCATCACCTGCTTCCGTCTGTGGGGTGTTACCGATGGGCATCTCGACACAGAGGGGCTTTGCCCCTACGCATGCGCCGCGTCCTATGCGCCTTCCAGGGGGCCGCCCAATGCTCCGAAGGCGCCCAAGCGCCCCACCGTTACTGCATGGGCTAAGCCCGCCGGTGGTGTGCCTCCTGCCGCGGCCCCTGGTCCCCCTGCGAGCCGTGGTTCACCATCATTGCAGCATGCGGCGGTTGAGGACGATGCCGGGGAGGGCGACGATGGCGCGGCTGCATTCCCGTTCCGCCCTTTGCTCGATCGTGACGAGCCGGGGCCCATGCCCAACACCTCCGTGGACGGCGATGACGCCGACTGGCCGGCTTTTCGCACCGTCCCATGGATCCCGCAGTTCCAGGGTGCCTCTACATCCGGCTCTGCGGCGAAGCAAGATTGAGATTGAGTGAAGATTTCGGCAGGGACCCTTCTCCATGCTGGCACAGCTTGTGATTGACTCTCGAGGGAGCCGAACTCTTTAGATTTAGTTAGCAAAAGACTTTTGGACACTTTCGGATGGCACATGCCGGACTTCTCGGGCCAGCTTGGCTCCTAGACCCTGCACTGCTCCTGTCCCTTTGCCTGGTGACACCTCAACCCCACGGGGTGAGGTGGTGTCACGGGGAGCCCAATCTTGCCAACCCCACTGTAAGGGGGGGGCACAGTGGGTCTCCTGTCTGTCACCCCTCAGCCCGATGTGTCACCAGTGTCCGTTGTCACGTGTGTCACGGTGTGCTATAAAACACCTGACTAAGTATTTTATATCATCTTAGTATCCGTGAGCACCCGCCCCTGCGAGACTGTTCTGCACACCCGCGTTCGAATATATATTACGCCTATATATCTCACTTCTCGTCAGCCCTCCAGATGGCAATAGTTCAAGGGACACGGAGGACACCATCGAGAGTCCACAGATCCGTAGGTCTCCTCGTAAGCATCCACATTCTAGTAGTGTCCAGCTCCCTCGGAGTCAGCCCCCCTCTTCCAAGTTGTCAACTCAGGCAACAGTCTTGCACCCACTTCACGCACCGATTGACTTTCACATCAAGAAAAGTCAAGCGGAGTCTCTCATTTATTTCAGTAGGACTTCTCCTACATTTCAGACTGGAATTCCAGCGTCAGAGCCACTTTCAGCCTCTGATGCGACAAAAAAGTACAAGAACTACACCAGGGACAGAATATTCGAAATTGTCCACCAAGTGCGTGATAGTGGGAGCACAGTTTTTGGTCCGATGGTCGCCAAACTTGAAAGGCGAAAGGTGGTATCCACTCCTGGAGCGCGTGTCAATCGTCAACATACGGACTGGTGGGCACGTCTTGGATGCCGTCGCGTCGACTGTCCAGGCGCGGTTATTTTAGGAGGTAATGTTGCTGAGGCACCAGCGGATGGGGAGCAATATTGTGTAGTGATAGCTCCTGAAGTTGCTTGCAAACATTACGTAGATGACAACAAACCTATGGGTTGGGTTTCTGGAGTTGCTCGTGAAGCTCTGAAAAAGGAAATGCAAGGTTCTGGTAGGAAGCCTTTCAAAACCTACAAGAAAAATGTTATGGACCTGACCGAAATGGAGCTTGACACTGGAGACCGATCACGGATCGGTTGTACTCCCCAAGTTTGTCGTCAGATTCGAGTTGAGAACACCACAGACCTTCGTGGGCACCAAACAGATCCCCTCATTAGCTGTATAGAACTTCAGAAAAAGTGGGCAGCCGAGGACATCACCAAGAATAAGTTGACGGGTAAACGTGCAAAGTATGCTGGGATTCTTCACAACATTCATGCAGGACGAGAATTCTCATACGACTTGTGGACTGTGGAGAGCATCAAACTTTATCGGAGGCGTGCTCCTATTTCAGGTAAGATTGAGTTCTATTTGCATAGTATATTTGTACTCTATCTATGTAGTCTCCATATTGTGCTAGATTCAATATGTATGCCTTTTATTTGTATACTTTCACCACTGCTATTCGATAACATTTATGAATTAAAGATGTGGTAATAATGCCTGCCATGCGATTGACCTAACATTTGATGAAATTATAAGTTATTTAGGTCACACAATGTAATCAAGTATCACACACTAGGTGGATAAATAAACCCAAAGTGTACATTGGAAGTAGCCCCTCATTCTATTGTTTGGAATGTGTTACAATGATGTACCCGAGAAGGACTTGCCTTTACAAGGGTTGTATGTGTTCCTTCTCTCGTGTGCTCACTTTGCATGCACATGGCATATGGTTGGCTGTATAGCCCTTTCAAAGAGCTCCATATGCATATATAACACTTAGGAATGATTTTGAGTACTCCACATGCGACGCTCGCGTAGGGTACGAGGGGTATAGCGCCTCACCCAAATAGGCCTGATCTGCTGCGACTGTCAGTTTTGGGTTCAGTGTGGGGTGTGCTCACTTTGCATGCACATGGCATATGGTTGGCTGTATAGCCCTTTCAAAGAGCTCCACATGCATATATAACACTTAGGGGTGATTTTGAGAACTCCACATGCACGCTCGCGTAGGGTACGAGGGGTATAGCGCCTCACCCAAATAGGCCTGATCTGCTGCGACTGTCAGTTTTGGGTTCAGTGTGGGGTGTGCTCACTTTGCATGCACATGGCATATGGTTGGCTGTATAGCCCTTTCAAAGAGCTCCATATGCATATATAACACTTAGGGGTGATTTTGAGTACTCCACATGCACGCTCGCGTAGGGTACGAGGGGTATAGCGCCTCACCCAAATAGGCCTGATCTGCTGCGACTGTCAGTTTTGGGTTCAGTGTGGGGTGTGCTCACTTTGCATGCACATGGCATATGGTTGGCTGTATAGCCCTTTCAAAGAGCTCCACATGCATATATAACACTTAGGGGCGATTTTGAGTACTCCACATGCCACGCTCGCATAGGGTACGAGGGGTATAGCGCCTCACCCAAATAGGCCTGATCTGCTGCGACTGTCAGTTTTGGGTTCAGTGTCGGGTGTGCTTACTATATAGGTGTCTATGTCGATTATACGGGCAATATGGTTCGCGAAGAAGAAGGCGATATACACAAGCCTTTTTTGAATGGCATGCTCAATGTTTTACCAGAAGAGGAAATTGGAATGCATCCGATTACTGTGATGGAAACTGTTTCTACGGACACTCGGCATGTCGCTCTCGAGGATTCTTTGGGAAAGTTTTTTGCAACGGAGAAAGACATCTATGGTGACAATGTGGATGTCGCTTGCATGAACGCGGATTGTGCCCTTAATGTATTGTATGCGGTTTTGCGTGCTGTGTTGCATATGGTTTGGTCTAAGTACGATGAGTTGGTACGAGCTGAGATGACGGAGCATAATAAAGTTGTTTCCTTCGCTATTGTGGCATGGTGCCTTTTTCACTGCAAGAAGTCGACGAAAGAATTCATCGAATGCGAGCTGACATCAGATGATGTCGCGCCATTCTCCAAACGAGAGTGGGTGAAATTCATGCATGCGGCTGAACACAAAGTGCGCCATGCTAAGTCTATTGGTGATGGTGAAAAGCTTATGGATATCCTCAAGGAGACCCTATCGTCGAAGACTGTGCCTATGGAAGGGTTCATATGTGGAGACACGTGCATTCTGGATGTCCAGGCTCGCATGGGTGAGCCTGACGAGTATGAGATACGATGGGTTGGAATCGAGGGAGCCGTTTCGACAGTCCTAGCATCTGATATGGTCGAAGATGAGCAGGGTTCTGACGTATTTGCAAATCCCTTCTATGTTCCAAAGCTCGCCAACCGTACTGATTGGTGGAAGAAATATATTGTTTTGTGGTTAGAGTGCGTCATCGGTGAAAGGGTTCGAAGAGTAAACACAGCTTGTGAAACTGTCAACGAAGTCTTGAAGCACAACTCGTTTGAGGGAGATGCCGCGGCACGAAGAGATGATTACGCTGTCAAGCGTAAGGCCGATTTTCAAGGAACGTTAGCGGTATATGATGAGCAACGGTTGCGTGCTTTCAACCGACGGGAACCGCGTGATACTATGGTGAGTGCTATGTTTGGATACATACGAGCCTATATTTATACACTCAATCATATGCTTGTCTTTGGGTGCAATATCGCCTTGCACCTAAGTTAACTTTGCTTACTTATGTTGGCATTATCGCAGGCTAAGGACCACGGAGGCCGAGCGTCGGAGCATGTGGAGAATGCAGATGATGGAGAAGAAGGCGTGCCATGCGAATCTTGGCAAAAGAAGAATGCTAAGCAAGTTTCCCTATCCGATGATGTGGTGGTGGTGGCACAACACTTGGAGCTTGCCTTCTGGGAGCAAAAGGGCAAGCGCAAAACGCAATTCACATGGAAAGTGGCATGCGCGGAGATCAACTTGCTCATACCAGATGATGACGCACACACGGCCACTGAATCGAAGACGAGGCAATTTGCAAAGCAACGTTATCACATGGGCAATAGATTGCATGGAGCCCTTTTGTCGGCGTATAAAGAGTGGGCAGCACAAAACTACACTACAGTCATTGATGGTGACGAGGATACCCCATCACCCACACATGATACTGCAGACCAAGGGGGTCCCCATAGAAATGAGGGTGAACCAACTCCAGGTGAGGATTCTGTGTGTGCTCTGTCAGTTTGGGTTCGGTGTGGGACGTGCCCACTCTGCATGCACGTGGCAAATAGTTGGTTGTGTAGCCCTCGCAAAGAGCTCCGCATGCATATATAACACTTGGGGGTGATTTTGAGTACTCCACATGCCACGCTCGCATAGGGTATGAGGGGTATAGCGCCTCCCTCAAATAGGGATAGGGTATAGTCGTCGGTTGGCTGTGAATCATGCATAGCATCATCTTGTTGCACGGGCTGTGCCAAAGATTTTGACATAAGCATGGCCCCAAGGGGCTTCGTGAGCCTTCGGGAGGGTCATTTCAGGCTCGGGGGGTAGGGTAAGGGGCAGTGTGCGGGCGCATGTCATCAGTGTGTCATCAGCAGTCATACAGGATAGGGTATAGTCGTCGGTTGGCTGTGATTCATCAATCATGCATAGCATCATCTTGTTGCACGGGTTGTGCCAAAGATTTTGACATAAGCATGGCCCCAAGGGGCTTCGTGAGCCTTCGGGAGGGTCATTTCAGGCTCGGGGGGTAGGGTAAGGGGCAGTGTGCGGGCGCATGTCATCAGTGTGTCATCAGCAGTCATACAGGATAGGGTATAGTCGTCGGTTGGCTGTGATTCATCAATCATGCATAGGCATCATCTTGCTGCACGGGATGTGCCAAAGACTTTGACATAAGCATGGCCCCAAGGGGCTTCGTGAGCCTTCGGGAGGGTCGTTTCAAGCTCGGGGGGTAGGGTAAGGGGCGGTGTGCGGGCGCATGCCATCAGTGTGTCATCAGCAGTCATACAGGATAGGGTATAGTCGTCGGTTGGCTGTGATTCATCAATCATGCATAGCATCATCTTGTTGCACGGGCTGTGCCAAAGATTTTGACATAAGCATGGTCCCAAGGGGCTTCGTGAGCCTTCGGGAGGGTCATTTCAGGCTCGGGGGGTAGGGTAAGGGGCGGTGTGCGGGCGCATGTCATCAGTGTGTCATCAGCAGTCATACAGGATAGGGTATAGTTGTCGGTTGGCTGTGATTCATCAATCATGCATAGGCATCATCTTGCTGCACGGGATGTGCCAAAGACTTTGACATAAGCATGGCCCCAAGGGGCTTCGTGAGCCTTCGGGAGGGTCGTTTCAGGCTCGGGGGGTAGGGTAAGGGGCGGTGTGCGGGCGCATGTCATCAGTGTGTCATCAGCAGTCATACAGGATAGGGTATAGTCGTCGGTTGGCTGCGATTCATCAATCATGCATAGGCATCATCTTGTGCACGGGATGTGCCAAAGACTTTGACATAAGCATGGCCCCAAGGGGCTTCGTGAGCCTTCGGGAGGGTCATTTCAAGCTCGGGGGGTAGGGTAAGGGGCGGTGTGCGGGCGCATGCCATCAGTGTGTCATCAGCAGTCATACAGGATAGGGTATAGTCGTCGGTTGGCTGTGATTCATCAATCATGCATAGCATCATCTTGTTGCACGGGCTGTGCCAAAGATTTTGACATAAGCATGGTCCCAAGGGGCTTCGTGTTGTGTCAAATTGTTGTGATTATATCAAGCAATGTCCAGATATGTTATAAATAAGAAATATCATTTTGATAAGTCTTAGAGCACAGACCTGTGCTCAGAACAGATCATAGATTGACAAATATCACTAAAGTGGATGTTCCTAAATGGATGTTCCCACTTAAGTTGATAAATCTATATATCATCAGAGTGTATATTTACTACCATGGGTTTAAATCAGTAAAACCCAGAAATGCTGTCAACCATAGATGTTGATATACAGCATAATTTACTTATTTGCCATGAAAATTGTCATGTGCAAAAGTAAAGTTGTATGCAGTGATTCTGTACTTTACATTCCACACACACAGAGATATGTACATATATATATCAACATATATATATATATGTTGAAAAATGGCCAAAATCGGTAAAATTCTTTGGCAATTAATTTGAAATTTGAAAATTGGACCTTGTTTTATTTGATATTATGATTTTATACCTATTAAGGTATGAGGAAATCATAATGACACATGTCATATCTCGTGTAACACCCTAGATAATAGGTGTGGAATATGTAGGGGTGTACATATTGGCTGTAACAATAAATCGGTCAAAATGTTCTACGTGTAATCTTTTGAAAATTTGGGATTGATTTTTTTTGCTATAATGAATATTTAGCTATCAAATAACAATCCCTGAATGACATAACACGTGTAACACCCTGTAACACCCTAAAACCTGAATGTGTGTGTCAGGGGGTGTACCCTCTGAACACCCTGTAACATTCAGTTTGGTATCATATGCAGTTTTGCTTAAAAAACATTTGCAAAAAAATTATACTGCTTATTTTTTTACCTATTTTAGTGTTACTGATACCATGTAACACCCTAATCATATTATTGGGTATATGGGCCACTGTAACATGACAAGCCCTAAAATGCTACTATATATTCGAAAAAACTTCGTGTTTGGCATTAACATATCATGCTGTTTTCGACACAGACATAATGATATATCGGGCAACAACCCAAGAACTGTTTGGCAACAACCCTAAAACTGTAACAGCTGCTTCCTATAAGGACTGCATGCTATAACCTATAAGCTATAAGCTATAAGCTATGAGGTATATAGGCAACTAACTGCCTATGTGTTCACACTTCCTCGAGGGGGGAAGAAGGTGGATAGGATTATACACATATCCATTTTTCCGATCTGGTGATTATGATGGATTGCTTTTGATAAAATCACTGCATCCACAAGTAACGTTGAAATCTGTACAACGTTAAAACCACCATCACTAATAAAGTGTAAACTCGGATGGGAAACTATATCCCAATGACTATAAGTTGACTCTTGCTCAGCATTTACATTCTCGAGTAAGTTTGGAATGCTGAACTATATACATAACATATAACCTGATACCATGCTTAATTGCATTTCCTGGATCAGAAGATGATAGTTATATAATGTATATATATATATATCCCACCAGATATACTTTGGCACTATAGCTGTACATAAGAGTGGGAAGGACAAGTGCATCGCTGTAAGACTGGTTGATATAGTCCCAGTGTTGAAGGCAGAATTTGGCACCCGAATAACAGCTGATAATTGTTGGTGACCACCATGCAAGACCTTCCAAGCGTAACTCCTTTGATCCTGGGATGCAAGTGAATTGTTCATAATATGTTGACATCACATAAAAGCATTCTGATAAAAACCCTATATATTCATTTGAGCTGTCATCACTACAATGACATGGGTTTTTGAATCGTCGAAATAAGTATAACTCCGATGAATTCATTAGTACAGAATAAGCTGTTGAGATTATTTCTCCGGCTGGATTGCAATCATTCACAATCCCTGAACATTCCGGTGACAAAATATTGCACTGGACTGATCACCATATTGGTATAATCTGTGATATATAAGTCACCAGAGAAAGCATTGCAATCAGCACAATGCTGTCTAAACTCACAAAGATGAGTAACATGTATTCTCAGATGTAATAAATAGAGGCACAATGTGAC
>LGRX02013060.1:0-11221 GCA_001247695.2 Cymbomonas tetramitiformis | reverse complement strand
CTGTGTCGTGTACAGCGTACAGTGTACAGCCAACGATTCTGGCTTCATTTTTTCGCACTGTTAAGGGGAATTCGACAATGACACAGTGTTAAGAGCGACTGAATTTTCGGAATCCGTTCACACATTTCTCAGATTTGAAGAATGAAGACGTAAAAAAAAACTGAGACAGAAATCGTATACAGCGTACAGTGTCACAGTGTCTGGCTTCATTTTTTCGCACTGTTAAGGGGAATTCGACAATGACACAGTGTTAAGAGCGACTGAATTTCCGGAATCCGTTCACACATTTCTCAGATTTGAAGAATGAAGACGTAAAAAAAACTGAGACAGAAATCGTATAGGGGGTACGTGAACGTACAGGTGGGGAAAAAATAAACCCCCCCCTGAGTATCCATCATCCGCATCATCATCATGTGAAGAGTGAGAGACCCGCGACAAATAGAGGCGGCCAAGGGGGGGGGGCAGAGGAGGGAGGGGAAGCAGACGAGTGGGGCTCCGCCCCCCAGACCCCCCCTTCATTTTTCTTTTCTTCTCTGATGACCTGAATTACATTATTAACGCCGTGTGAAGTCATAGTTGTCATTTATGCATGAACTGCATGTAATGAAGCGGGCAATTATGGGCCTGCCCCCCAGACCCCCCCTTCATTATTCACTGATGACTTGGGTTAAATATAATTAAAATTTAATTATTACCGCACTGTGAAGTCATACCTTGTCATTCATGGATGACCTTTATATTTATATTTAATTTTATTTATACTGTCGTGTCGTGTCGTGTCGTGTCGTGTCGTGTCGTGTCGTGTGTACAGTGACACACTGAGTCGTGTGTCACAGCTCACTGTGTCGTGTGTCACAGCTCTACACTGTGTCGTGTACAGCGTACAGTGTACAGCCTACGATTCTGGCTTCATTTTTTCGCACTGTTAAGGGGGATTCGACAGTTTCGACAATGACACAGTGTTAAGAGCGACTGAATTTTCGGAATCCGTGCACACATTTCTCAGATTTGAAGAATGAAGACGTAAAAAAAACTGAGACAAAAATCGTGTACAGCGTACAGTGTCACAGTGTCTGGCTTCATTTTTTCGCACTGTTAAGGGGAATTCGTGAATTTCGACAATGACACAGTGTTAAGAGCGACTGAATTATATTTCCCGATTTTTCAAAAGAGGGGGATCTTCGATTCCATCTCCGATTTTTTCCCCAATACAGCGTACAGTGTCACAGTGTCTGGCTTCATTTTTTCGCACTGTTAAGGGGAATTCGACAATGACACAGTGTTAAGAGCCACTGAATTTTTATTTTTATAGGGGGTACGTGAACGTACAGGTGGGGAAAAATCAATTTCCAAAATCGATTGTGGTTGCGAGTAGTTCTAGTTGTTCGTTCTGAATTCTGTGGCATTCGCATTGCATGGCATAGCACGGCATGGCATACGCCTTATGGCGTTGGCGTTTGAAGTCCAAGTCGAACATCAACCGACCGCGGCTGCTCCCGCTTCGCGTCGCGGAGGCTTTGCCCCCGCTCCGCTCGCGCTCGTACCGCTGTGGCTCATCGTTCTATTTAGGTGTCAACACTTAGATCGACCAATAAAATAGAAGATTGAACATCACGGTATCCAAATATCTACAAATCAAATTTCGGTATTTGCAACCAATAGTGTTATTAGAAGCATAGTAGCAAATATTTTGAAATTTGATGCCGCTCAACCCCCTTCGAGCCGGCCTCAGCCAACCCCGCAGTGGGCGCCGGGATGAGCCACGACGGGGGCGCGGAAGCCCAATCTCACCCTCCTAAATTAAAAGGCCAAATCACCTGCGAGGCTCAAACAGCCAAGTTGTTCTCTCTTTCAAAGAATAAAATTAATAGATAGTAAGTTGTCGATTCCCCTACGGCTCACGGCCACCACACCCCCAAAAAAAAAATGTGGGAAGCAACTTGATTTCCATCGGACTCGGCCAGCCCATACGTGCTGTATGTGACATGTGTTCACCGTCTGCTGCCGGCGACGTTCATTGTGGTCACTGTCTCACGCGACAGACGCGCAGCCGTGACATGCAGTCATCATGTGCAATTCGAAGAGTTCCCAGCGCCCGTACCCTGTCCCTTTGAATATAGGCAGTTTTTATTTAACGACGATATAGGCTACTGTACTACACTATACGTCACCCAAAAGAGCGTGACGATGACGCAAAAGAGCGTGACGCAAAGCAATGTTCGTTCTATTTATATATAGCTGGTTTCTAGGAAATCAAACCTCTAAAATTTTATACACAAAAGCGTCACGTCAGTTTTTTTTTAACGACGCTATAGGCTGAGACTACACTATACGTCACGCAAAAAGCGTCTTAAAGCTAGGCTGTAAAATACTATACACTATACGTGACGCAAAAAGCGTCTTAAAGCTAGGCTGTAAAATACTATACACTATACGTGACGCAAAGCAATGTTCGTTCTGTAATAGCTGGTTTCTGCGAAATCAAACCTCTAAAAATTTATACACAAATTTGTGACGTCATAAAACGGACTTTTTCAAAGAGGGGGACAATCTAAAGATTTTTCCCCAATATTTCCCGATTTTTCAAAAGAGGGGGATCTTCGATTCCATCTCCGATTTTTTCCCCAATAGGCGGGTGTACCCTTATTTACAACTGTTTTGAGGATGCGGTGTCGGGGAGCGACACGAGCGATTCGGTATCATGGGCCATGGAAATTTTATTTATTTTAGACGTCAAAAAGCTCCCATTGTGGTCATATACCATATCTGGGGCGCTTTGGGGCCTCTACACATCACATGGGCATTCACTGCGATAGGGTAGGTGTACTCACGGGGAGCCCAATCTTGCCACCCCCACTGTAAGGGGGGGGCACAGTGGGTCTCCTATCTGTCACCCCTCAGCCCGATGTGTCACCAGTGTCCGTTGTCACGTGTGTCACGGTGTGCTATAAAACACCTAACTCAGTATTTTATATCATCTTAGTATCCGAGAACACCCGCCCCTGCGAGACTGTTCTGCACACACGCATTCGAGCATATATATCGACATATATATATCTCACTTCTTGTCAGGTTATCGGCCACCACTTGTGGGTGTTCGTTTGTTGCTTTGGATCCCTGGAGAGCACGCCGATTCTCCTTGTAACCGCCGCACGCCGCCGGCAACTGACGCACGTCGCCGTCAGCAACCACATCTAGACCTCGGCCACCGTTGAAGATCGCGGCCGCGTTCAAAATTTTATCACCAAACCGTTGACAATTTGGGCTGGAGTTGAGCCCCGTTGTTTTTACGCATTTTCCAACATTACCGACTACGTGCTTCCAACTCTGGACAGCAGCGCCCGTACCGTGGCGAAACTGGCTTACCGCACGTTATTTTTGACCTCACCGCCGTTTTCCTCGTCGAATTTCACCCCAATTTGGCTTTTGCATCGCCCGATTTGGTTAATTTTACGAAGAGTTACGTTGTAGACACGCACCCAAACGCGCCCTCGCCTTTCTGGACAGCAGCACTGCTCCTGCAGGACAACTGGCTTGCCGCACGACTTGTTTGACGTCACCGGCGTCTTCCTCGTCAAAATCTACACCAATTTGACTCATCCATCGCTGGATTTGGTTCGTTTTTCAGAAAGTTATGTCTTCGCTTGGGAACCCTAACCTCGCGTTCGCGGAATTCTCCAGCCAGCGGTCAGCCACCATGTCCGCTGACCGCCAGAATGCGCGCATGCCCGCTGTTCATTCAGCGTTGGCATCTTTTCGAGTCCATCGACGGCATCCTGCACCTGGCTATGGTCTGGTGGTGTCTGGTGGTGCTTATGCACCAGACACCAACATCGAGTCTATCGCCTTCGCCAATGACGACAACGACAGCACGACGAGTTGCGTCCGCAGCATCCTCCGCTCTCCGCTCCACCCTTCGTGCCCCTTGGCCACTGTGTGGTGGTGTGCGGTGGTGTTACGACACCAACCCCACCGATTCTCCCCTCTGCATGCGCGCTCGTTGGCGGCAGAGTGGGGGCTCGCCGCATTTTTCACCTTCCATCCCCCTGCCCCCTCTTCGTTGACGCATCCGCTCTGGTGGTGCCAGGCCGCTTTTGGCTCTGGCATCGCACCGGCGTTGGTTGAACGTTGTAGGGATGAGTATTGCCTCACTGGCGCTTGACGCATGCGATCAAGGGTGACGCCGCCGCCAGCAAGATTAAGTAGAAACAGCACAGTTCGACGAAGACCCTTCTCCATGCCTGCACGGTTTGTGATTGACTCTCGAGGGAACCGAACTCTTTAGATTTAGTTAGCAACAGACTTTTGGACAATTTGGGATGGCACATGCCGGACTGCTCGGGCCAGTTTGGCTCCTAGACCCTGCACTGCTCCTGTCTCTTTGCCTGGTGACACCTCAACCCCACGGGGTGAGGTGGTGTCACGGGGAGCCCAATCTTGCCACCCCCACTGTAAGGGGGGGGCACAGTGGGTCTCCTGTCTGTCACTGAACAAGGCTACAATTCAAGCAATTGCAATATCTTTATGGCAGGAAAGATTGACCAGTAAATTAACAGGTTGAGCAACAGCTCCTCCAAATAGTTACTTCAAGTTAGAACCGCCTCCAAATGGGCAATATTCAAGTCTTATACTTTCAAGTCGCGCAGTTCATATTCTCTAATCGATCTGTCCCATGTCGGCTGGCATATCATCATCTGCCACCTATACAAATCCTAATCAGAGAATCTGCATTTGGACAATCCTAATCAAGACAGTTGATTTCATTGTCCCTTGCTGATCTTTGCTTTCTTCCTACGAGGAGCCACGTCAAGCCCTTCTTCTTCATCACTGTCACTTCTTATGGAGTACTTCAATTGAGTTATATACTCATGTGTCCAACATCTCGGATATTTCCTAGGTTGCCTCTTCGTCTCTTCAGACACCCCAGCCTTATTCTCACCCATTGAAGTCAATCCAGTATCTGACCCATAAGGTTTCTTCGGTGGTGCATGAACAGTCTCCACCACAGAGGCTGGGGCATCCTCAGATATGGCCTCAGACTTCTGCTCGGTAATAGGCTGATCATCGGGCTGAACAGGTGAGGTCGGGGAGGTGCCCTTTGGTACCCAGTGAAGTTCACCCTTCTCATCCATGATCAATTGCAGTCCCAGTCTCTTCAACCTTCGAGCTTCAGCTTGTTCTTCAGCATCGTCAGCTACCAAGTCATCGAACTCGCTGACGTCATCCTCGGTGTCATCATATTCAGGCGAAGTTGGCTCCCATTTCGGACTGGCAGTGTCCATGTCATATATGACACCCGCGTCATCTTTGTCATCCGAACCTGGTAGCTTCTCCTTACTGTTAGTGACACCTGCGTCATCATTGTCATCAGAATCTGGTAACTTCTCCTTACTCCAGGACACAGCGCCTGTACCCGAATCTTCACTGTTCGTAGGCGCTGAGTGTGTAGGCTTACGCCCCTTGTAGGGAATTCCACGATATTCGTCATCGTCAATCAGGGTAACGTTCAGCGGCATCCCATTAGCGCGAACCGTGAGGTTCAATCTCTTGACGCACTCACTGGAGATGAATTCATCCGAGGCACCCGAATCCACCAGCACGCGCACTCGCTGTCCCTTCAGCAAGGCCCAGAACACCAATAGCAGCGTTCCCTCTTTGTCCCGAATCGCAGTCAGCTGACTGTCCTGGTTCCACATTACTTGACCATCGCGTCGCAGATGTGCACAGATGGCTGCTCGCACTGGGTGATGCAAAGGTACGCGCTGCTTAGACCGGATAGGTCTTGTGCGCGGTGGTGCAGGCTGCGAACGAGGATCCGGACCAAAGTACCATCCACCTTCCAGGTCGCGATCTGCTTGTAGCTGCCGCTCCTTAGCGCGTCGCTCTTGTCCCTGAGCGCGTCGTCTGGCGCGGCTCTGCGTGCGGCTTTCCAGAGGGTAAGAGCGAAGAGGTTGGATGGACATCTTCTCCTCCTCTTCCTCCCCAGCGCTATCTTCTGGTTCGGACTTTTGAGTGAACGAGGGGGGTTCTTCTTCCCGCGGTGCCGCCTGGGCGTTGGTGACGTTCGCTGGTGCTGCCACTGCTTCATTACCTTCCAGGATCGGCCGCAGACGATGGCGTTGCTGTTTCTGAATGGTCAGTAGCAGTTCCAGGTGGGTTTCCTCCTGGATGGTTTTCAGGGGAGTCGGCTCCACTCCTTCTGTCGTTGTCAGCACACTTGGATTGTTCTCCGATCTGGCGGCGGCCAGCTGTCGCTCCATCAACTGCTGCGTGAAGTTGAGCGACCGCTGGGAGTCCTCGAGGTCAGAAATGTCCCCAGAAGTTGCGGGCTGAGAACTGGATGGAGATAAGGTCAAATCCAGAGTTGTCGCTGGATTCGCATCTGATGGTTCCGCTGAGTCCAGGGAGAGTGAATCACCACTTGCTGTTGAGGGTAGAGCCAGGTGAGCAGCCTCCTCCGCCGCTTCCCTTTCTCGCTGGTTCCATTGGTGCACCCTGTATAGACTGCACCATGCGTCTGGAATTCCTACATCTCCACCAGAACCTGGGATAGTACCGCACTCGGTCTCCAGAGATAGCTGAACTGCTCCTTCGGTTATCGTTAGGTCAGGGGTGACCTTCCCATGCCATCTGTACCAGCGGCGGCGATATCTGCGCCACCCTTCTGGTACCCATGCATTTCTCCATTTCTCATTCTCCTTTACCAGCGCTGCCGCGGCCATGTGCTCCGGGTGCGTCATCTCTCTCCAAGCACGCGTGCGATCCGCCAGTGACTCTGCTCGAAGTCCTGGTGGTTCATCTCCCAGCCTCGTAACCTCTGCCTCATGCTGCAGTCGGTCTCGTACCGTCTTCGGAGTTCTGCTGCGAGGTTTTCCAGTGCGCTTGCGCGCTGCACTCGTAGTGCGCTCTGCGCTTGAGGACGCCCTCTCTGCCAAGGCTGGACACGCTGCTGGTCGAGACGTCGAAGGAAACACCTCAGGTCGAAGTTTAAAAGGTGGGGGTTCTGAAGCTGGGCCAGTTTTTGAAGTTCCACCCCCTTCCTCCCCACTGTCGTCCAGAGGGTGTGAAACCGCGGGTAGCGTTACATCCTGAATCCGCTGCCTCAAGGCTCGCATACGCTCCACCGGAGCTTTTCTCGGTACCCGCGGTCGAGGAGTTTTCCGCCAGGGGGTGTTGAGTGGGTTGAAGGTCCACTGGGTCTCCTCTTCCTGACCATCATCCTCATCCAGTGCTGCCAGTACTGATGCCTCAGGGTTAGGGTTAGGGTTAGGGTTAGGGTTAGGGTTAGGGTTAGTGGGGTCAACGCGGGGCGTTTCGCCACGCTCGCGTCGTGGAGCCGGACAGCGATCACCAGTTCCAAGGGAGCGATCTACACTGAACATAACGGGAGGCTTGGAGCGCTCAGGCGACGAAGTGGGTGACCTTCGTGGCGACCGCTGATGGCGCCGGGACACCAAGTGATGTTCTCGCCGGCCCTGCTCGGTGGAAAGGTTCGCTGTGTAAACAGCGGTACTGGTCAACGAGGGTTCATCCCGTAGGGTTCTGGTTCTGTCGAGATGGCGTTGTCGCCTCTGTTCGGCAGACCAGGTGAATCCGTACCCTCGAGCGGCCAGAGGGTTGGGGGGTGGCGGAGGCTCTTTCTGGATATTCCCCCGGTTGTGGGCGAAGGCTGTACTCCTTGCCCAGGGGCGGTCACCCATACCGCCCTGTCGCCGGCGTCCCGCCGGCAGGAAGACACTCAGTCCTCCTCTTCCGCAGATTGCTGACCCGAGGAGGACGCTGCGGCCGATTCCTCGTTCTGAAAATACTCCAGCGCTTCCGCTTCCTCTTCCAAATCTTCCCATTCTGTTTCCAGCGCTGCGATATGAGATTCATTTGCAGCGCGGCGGCGTGCCAAACGAGCTGGGGCGTCAGCAATCCAGGCTCGCTTCTTGGCCTCGTCGGGACAGTTAGCCCATAAATGGGAGTCAGAGTTGCAGACGTAACATCGGCGTGGCGGCCTGGTCAATCCCGCCGGGCTGGGCGGCACGGCGTGCTGCACCCTGAGGTCGGCGGGGTCGAGGTCAGTAGCATCTTCCTCCCCAGCGTCCTGCACGGCGTTAAGTCTGGAGGACGAGCGACCATTCCTCCAGGCAGGACTTCGGTTCGCAGGTGCAGAGACGGGAGAGGTTCGCGCTGCGGTCAGAGCTTCACTGCGCTCCAATTTGGTGGCCACAGTGATGATATGCTGCAGCGCGGTGGATCCAGGATGATTGCTTTCCCAATCCGCTGGACTTTGCAGATCCAACCGATCCTCAATAAGGCGATCCATGACAGCTTGCTTCAGTCGCAGTCCAGACCAGAACTGATATAATAGCTGCTGTTGGCTGATGGCGTGGCGGTTGGGCATGGCGTCTGCCAATAACTGGACTACCTCGTGCCAGGATACCAGACGAGTAGCGAACAAACGCGCAGTCTCTTCTCGTCGCTGCGCCATGCGCATCACGGTCCCCGCTAGTCCTACCAGCGCGATGTCATCCAGTACGCTCCTGGCTACGTCGGCCAGGAAAGGCGCCAAAGTGGCGTAACGCCGGTTCCAGGCCTCCGAGTTCAACATTCCACCTTGCTTGAGAAAAGTTAGGGATCGCGGCTGTAGTTTGCGTTGAGCCACTTCCTTCAAGATCTCCGGCATGGTGATCATGGTTAGGTCTAGGCGATAAGCACTCATGCGACCCAGGGCGAAGGTGACTACGCCCATTGACAGAAAATTGACCAGCGCTTCAGAAAAAGGTGGAAGCGCGGCAATATCTGCGTCAGTGGTGATTAGGTCAGCGGAGGAGGGGTACATAGGAATGTCTCTGATCAGCTTGAGCACATCAGCCACTGTCTTGGATTCTCGGTAGACATCACTTGGGGAAGCCGCTCCCATAAGATCGTGGTGCCCTGGGAATTGAGAAAGGCGCTGGTCCACTGGCAGGAGTCCCGGGGCCGCTGGCAAGGAATTTCCAGGCGATCTGTACTCTGCTGCGCTGGGAACACCAGAGGGAAACCGGTTGACGCCCAGTCTAGCCGGTACTGTGGCGGGAGTTGGTTGGTTGCCAGCCGCCATTCCTCTAAACAAGTACGCCTCGGAAGATGAAAATGCTGCCCAAATTTGGAGTCCCAGGGGGTCAAATTCTGTCAGCTCGGACTCTAAGGCATTTTCCGCGATGGTTACCCATGAGTACAAGGGCAGGCGTCTCTGCTGAGTTCCAGTACGGCTTTCCGCGCAACGCCGCGCTTCATCCACTTGCGTTTTCTCCACTTCCAGAGTGAAAGCGTCACTGTCCTCAATCTCAGTCAGGCGCACAGGAGTATGCACTGACCCATGCTGCGCCAGGTCTTGGATGTCCACTCCGATGTGCCGCATAGTCATCCAAATCCGATTGGTATCGGTTATGAAGTGACTGGCGCTTCCAGGCATGGTTGGCAGTCGGTAAGAGTATTGTGCCTCAGCGCCGTGGCTGACAGTAACTGCGGAGGAAGAGGACAGGTGATTTCTCAACCAGAAGGAGGCTCCTTCTAAAGTCCATAGCAACACGTCTAGACGCCTGTGTCGTGGTTCACCATTGTCTGAAGGCGGGGGCGAGTTTCCTGGTGACGGTTGATCAGGCTCAGCGGAGTCAGAGGGCGATGAGCCGGTAGCCGGTGGATCTGGCTGAAATGGTGCCGGCGCCGGATGAGCCGGTGCCGGAGCCGGTTGAGCCGGTGCTGGAGCCGGTTGAGCCGGTGCGGGAACCGGTTGAGCCGGTGCTGGTACCAGCCAGGGACCTGATCCAGCTGCTGGCGCCGGTGCACCTGGTAAACCGCTCGCCCATCCTAAGGTGTGCTGGTAGGGCGTCATAGGTGGAGCGCCCACTGCTGGTAGAACTGAAGTCAGATGTGGATAGTGTTGGAGCACTTGCTGATGCAGATTTTGCATGTACTCTGATACCTCTAACATCATCTGATTCTGCATTAGGGATTGATGCTGAGAGTTCAGTGCGGGGACAGAGGCATCTGAGGGCGTTCTGGCTGAGGCGGGGTCAGAGAAGAGTGCTCTGCGCTGTTCTGCCAGGCGCTGCTGGTTCTGTTCCCATCTCTGATGGCGCCTCTCCCGGCGAGAAAGCTGGTTCACTGAGTCTGAGTTCAGAGGTAAGTTTCTGACTGGAATTCTGCTGAGGACATCTGCTTGAGAAGGGGGTTCGATGACTGGTAGGTTGCGGTTAAGATGCGGCTGGTAGGCTGCGAGTCCAATGCTAGAGCTTCCCGTGGAATGAGCCCCCTCAAGTGCGACCCGCAGGGGGTGTAGACCCCATATAGCGGGATGTTTTGGACCCATTGGGACCCCATGGGACTAATTTGACCGATATTGCGTCATGGGCACCCCTCGCTTGCCCGCCCATACACGCGGGGAGCGGGCGGTGCTGTCTGCAGTACACACGCCGGCGGCACGCAGCCTAGGTGGGCCGCGCGGGGTTTTGCACCTTCCTACTGAGTAATCTAGGCTCGAGACCCTTGAAATTTGGAAGGTTGATCGCTTGGAAGCCTAGACACTCATGCGCAATGCAATAGTCTACAGCTTCGGCATACACGTCCTCATCTCCCTTCTTCCCCCCCATGCCGGTCGGTCGGTTGGCACTATGCCGCACGGTACGTACGCACGAAGCAAGGCAAGTTAAGGCATATGTAGGAAATAGAATTACCTTAACGGCGGCTGCGGTACAAAATTCATATGCGCAGATACGCTGATACACACAACTGTAACCAACCGGAACGAACGGCACGTGGTCGTAAGAGCCAAGGTTTTTAGAAGTACTTACTGTATTGTGTATAGCGCTATCCTATGCATCCACAGTCACCGTGTCACCGCGGAGACTATCCTGTACAGTAGATAGATATTCATATTCGATATTGATATAGGAGATCTACGAAGGTCACATGACAGCGACAGATTGAGAGTGTACCCTTATTGCCAACTGTACCCTTATTACACGAAAAAAATGGTGATCTTGCACCACCTAGTTCAGGCGTTGTACCGCGATGGGCTTCAACCCACGTGGCAAAAGCTTCGCGCATACGTCTATAAAAACTAATTTTTATGCTCTTGCAGACTTAAATCGGCGTTTGCTATTGGTTTCAGATATGCGGGGGGTTTTCACCAGCTATTTACAACACTGTTTCCACCGTTTTCGCTCCAGATAAGGCGAATCAGAGCATCGAC
>LGRX02013054.1:0-19172 GCA_001247695.2 Cymbomonas tetramitiformis | reverse complement strand
CCTACATGCGACCTACGTGGATTTTGAAAATGCGTATGGGTCAGTTGACCACAAAAGACTTATTATGACACTAAAACACCTAGGGGTGCCACCACAACTCACTGAAGCCGTTAGGGATATACTGGGAGAAAAAGAGGAGGACTCCATGCAAATGAGAGCAAAGGTAGGGGACCAAGTCTCGGAAGAAGTACCAATAAGAAGGGGTATTCTGCAAGGGGACAGCATGAGCCCATTACTATTCATACTATACCTGGAGCCTCTCCTACGATGGCTAGAGGTAGGGGACCACGGTTACCAGCACAAGTATGCGACCGACAAGGGACTCAGAGGGGAGCTGAGAACCTCCTCGGGGGCGTTTGTGGACGACCTAATTATACTAACAAAACTGATGACAGGGATGGAGCAACAACTGGAGAAACTCTCGACATTCGGAGACTGGAGTGGACTCAGAATAAACGAGGATAAAACAAAGATAACAGGGGTAGAGCATGGCAACAAAAATGTAAAAGAAGGTAGACACCAAGGGGTGAAATGCGGAAGTCGAACATTGAAGGTCCTCAAAGCCGGAGACACCTATAAATACCTAGGGGTCCTTCTCAATATGCTGGGGACGTGGAAAGAAGAAAAAAGAAAATCACTGCAGGAGCTCAGGCGAAGAATAGACGCACTACTGGCCACCCCCCTCACGCAAAGACAAAAAGAGTACTCCCTGAAGTCAGCCATACTAGGAAAATTCAAATACGGGCTCCACCTCGGAATATACACACAGGGTGAAATACAGAAGGCTGAAAACCAGCTGGGGGCCGCGATGAAAAGAATATACGGACTTCCGGCGAACGGCACTCCTAATGAACTAAACACGGAGGAGAAAGAGGAATATGGACTGGGACTCCAGTCCCTACAGGCAATATATGCACAGGAGGTCTACACGGGGTTGGCAGGGGCCGTTCAGAGTGAGGAAGACAAGGGTGTCCAAATGGGATATGGCAAAAGGGAGAGAAACCTCCTAACCAGACAAAGAATGTCACAAGTCAGCAGGTCCACAGCCGGGCTACTGGAAAAATACTTCGAGGAAAGAGGACACAGCAGCGCAAGAAGCAAGCTAAAGATGGGACTACAAACACAAACAAACACTCTAAGGAAAATGAACGCTCTGAACGAATATGGGATACACGTAAAAGGGGTAGGGAGCCATATGCAGGAACTAGCTAAAGACACACTGCCTATAATGAGACAGCTGGGAAAGGCAAAAAGGGTATGCACACACGCGGAAATGGAGGGCACCACCAGAGCAACCAAGCACCTCAGGATAATGGACAAGGAATACAGAGACCCACAGCAGCAGCCTGCGACGACAGGCTCTGAAAAAATGGGGGCAGTAAAAGTAATACGGGAAACGAAAACTCAGCAAGCTACTAAGCAAATAAATTTCACCAAAATGCTCACACTATTCAGAAATTACCCGGACCTCAAAAACCTAACCACAGCAGATGGGAAAAGTGCTATACCAATAAAAACACTAAAGGCAACAGGTGGAAGAAAACACGACAACAAAACGACAACAAAGATAGCACAAGGCATGATGCACCTATACCCATACATTTGTGAGGCACAGCCCAACGACATTAAGAAACCAGGGGACCACTGGGACCATGTGTGGAACAGAAGGTTGAAACCAGAATACGTACAGGAACGGAAAACAGGAGAACTAGAGAGGTACACCAAAAGTACGGTAAGCATGGAAAACATAAGCGACTGGCCGGCGCAAATAAAGGCGCTACATGAGGCTGGAAATAGCCTGAAGGACATACTGCAACTACTGTCCATGTACCCACTAGCCAACCAAACAAAACACTTCGAACAGGCAGACGTGGAATGGACGGAACAGGAGAAGGAAACTCTGGGCATAGAAACTAACCAGGAGAAGGAGGAAGATGATGTGATGACCGCGAGAAACCCACGGGGAAGAATAAAGAGGAAGACAGAGCAACGAGACAGAGGCCAGTGGTCAACACAAGAGGACCAAATGGACACGCTAGAACAAGAGGGAACATACACGCCCGCCAGGATACTGGCGAGTAGACAGTACCTACAAAACTACACCGATGTGACCTCGAAAGTAACACAGTACGAAATACGGTGGACCAACAGCGAAGGGAGGGAACAAACGACGTGGAGCACAGAAGAAACAGTAAGAACACACCTGCTCAAACACAACCTCTCCTCAGACCACGGATGGCGGAACCTTGTGGAGGAATGGGAAAATGACAAAAAAGACAAAAAGACCAAACGTGAACCCGTCGAAGAAATACTGGCAGGGCAGCCAAACGGTGAACAGAGATACTGGAAACATGTAACACACCTGGAAATATGCACAAGGGAAACGAACCCGGACCAAGACATTAGGCACACAGGAACAAAAGACAGGCAACTACGCGCGGAAGGTGACACCACCTACTGCTACGAGCCAGATGGGGGCCTTATAGGCACGCTAAGCACAGCAAAAGTTAAAGAATTGTACGACAGATACGCCGAGGCGGTGGGGGACAGCACGGCACAAAGGCCAACAGAAAAGCAACTGGCCAAAAGGCTGAAACTAAGTGTAGAACACAAAATACAGGTCAACACCTTCGAGGAGGAAATTGCACAATTACTGATAAGATACTCCAGTAAAGCAGAAATTAAGCACAGAAAACGGAACCTCCAAAACCACTGGACCTTCCCCCAGGAAATGATGGAGGCGGTGCACACGGCCATGGGAGTCCATACAGAGGTGTTTGCCTCGCCACTCAATGTACACAAAAACACTAAAATATACTACTCACAATACCCACGAGACTCGGTATTTGGGGCCATTGGCTCGGCATGGGAAGAGCAATGGGAAAAACTGGGGTCGTACCAATTCAACCCGGAGTATACAGCAGGGGACCTCTACAAGGCACTGAAAAAGGCAATTAACTCCACAAAAACAGCGGAACCCGTCCTAGGGGTAGGGATATACCCCACATATGCCAAAAGCCCGTACAGAAAACTGCTAAACAAGCACATGGGATACAGGGTACATGAGCTGCTTGAGATAAAGGAAGGGCAGTTCACCTTCCTGCCACCTGACCACTGGATGCAAGGAAACCTACAGAAACCCAAACAATGTAACTGGAACATGAGAATACTGATAGTGGCGAACGCGGCAGGATGGAGAAAATACTGCCCGGACGCACTTAAAACCCACGACATATTCAGCAAGGCCCTTCTCAAATGCCCGCAAAGCAAAGTTAGAACGATAGGCAGAGCATGCTACATGCACAGGCCTCTGACCCTTAGAGATGCAGACAGGCAACCTAGGTCAATTACAGAATGGGAGAGGGACTGCGTCATAGACCCAGCGCCATGGACAAACCATGAACTACCGGTGGTGCAAGCAATGCCGAGCTGCCACCTGGAGAACCACACAGAGGAAATAATTGACCGCTGGATGGAAGACAGGAAAAAGGAAGGGGAGCACAGAGAAGGGGACAAGGGACCGAGGCCAACAACCATGGACGTGCTAAGAGCCAACACTACGTGGAGCAGAGAGGAAATAAACAGGGACGCACTAAGAAGATGGGCACTACAGTTTACGTGCCCAGACACAACAGAAGAAGACATAAACGGGGACCAATGGCTGCAATGGGAAAGGGGTGAAATAGAGAAAGCCGGACCAACACCAGAAAGCCGGTGGGATAACCACAAAAAGGGATACCCAGAGCCTCATAGGAGGCATAACAAAAATGATATGGTCTACACAGATGGCAGCCAAAGAAAAGTCAAAAAGGAAAACGGGGAAGTAGAGGAAGTAACGGCAGCAGGAGTCTGGGACCCAAGAGGGGGACGGGAGACGAGCCATATGCAAAGGTGGACGGGACGCTGCCAAACTGTTAACAGGGCGGAGCTCACTGCCATATATATGGCACTAACACTAGACTCAAACTCGGGAAAAGAAAAGGTCAGCATATGTACGGACAGTCTAACCTCGCTCTACCAAATACAAAACATGAAGAGAAGGCCCCACACCCTGGAAAGGCATGTACACAGGGACATACTGTGGAAAATAATGAAGCAAATACAAATGTTAAACAGGGAGGGAACGAAGGTGGCCCTATACAAGGTTAAGGCACATGTCGGAATACATGGGAACGAAATGGCGGACGAGGTGGCGAAAAAGGCCTGTGAAGAAGGGGAATACGGCCTTAACCACGACAACACGGATACAATAACGCTACTGGCAATAAGTGAGGACACAGGCAGACAACTGGAAGGGCACCAAGCAATACTCAATTATGTAACAAAAAAGGTAAGGGAAGCGAAAATGACGGGAAAAACAAACATAATACAAAGGCTAAAAAGGAAACTAGAAACCGGGCCCGAAAAATGGGAGACCAAAAGACAACGCATTGAGAGGGTGGAAGCAGAGTATGCTCAGAAAAGTCGGGAGCTTACAGAAATAGAAATAGTAGAAGCCTGGGCGGACTCCCGGACAGATGAACCAGAATGGCAACAAGAGGAGGAAGAGGAACTAGAACTCCAGAGGATGGAACGACAAGAGGAGGAGGCACTAAGACAGGAGCAACAAGTACAAACAGCTCGACAAGCCAAACAAAAGAGGGGTTACAGGCAAAAGAGCACACAAGAAACAGAACTGAGTAAGGAAGAGGCAGGGGAGACAAGAACAATACGGCAGGAGGAGACATTAGGACAAGGAAGACGACAAAAACGAAGAAGAACCCGAAACCAGACAGAACCCGACCAACCAGCCCTAAGGGAAGTTGAAGGGCAAATAGGAGCTCAAGGAAAAGTCGCAAGAGGGCCAACGCAGGCACCAAAGCTACAGGAGGCACAGAACAAGGACGTGACAACACAAGAGGACACTGCAGCCGAGCTCAGCGAAATGGCCCAAGAACAGGAAGAAGCACAGGAAGAATGGAGAGCACTCCAAGAAATGGCACGGCAACAGGAAGCAGCACAACAGGAAGCACACCAAGCGAGGGAATGGAGGAGGACCTCGATAGAAAAAATACTGACAGCAACAAGAGAAAAACCAGAAAAGTACATGCAACACCTGAAAGGCGATAAGGCCATGCATAAGCTCTCTAATGAATACTGGAAGAAAGGAACAGAATACCTAAACGAGCGTGATGTGACAGTCCTGCTAAGATGCCGGGCAAACAAGCTACCGGCGGGACCGTACAAGAAGCAGCAAGGAGGGAGAAGGGCGCAAAAATGCAAATGTTGCGGGATGCCCAGACAAGTGAACGCGGGAGGCTTCATACGCACAGCCCATGTGCTAGGAGGATGCACGGAAAGGGAAATAAGGAACATGATAATAAGCAGGTCGGATGAGACCACGAAAATGATAGCGAAAGCAATTAGCAAAGGAAGGAAAGGAGGATGTGTAATAAGAACACATGCGGGAAAAAAAGGGAAGGGAATGAACAACGGGAGACCAATAGAGGACTTCCTGCTCACAAGGGGGCAATGCAGACTGGACGGACGAAACACACCGGCACCAGAGCACGGAAAGGACACCATACCGCACCTTGTAGACATAGTAATGCTTGAGGGAACTGAGAAAGGAAACGAGCAGCCTGGGTACACACACCAAAAGGCAATGGCGGAAGCGGGTCACATACACCTGATAGAAGTAACGTACACAGACGAAATGAGCTGGGAGGAAGCACTGAAGACAAAGTACACAAAATACACACCGCTGGTGAAGCTACTGGAACTATATGGGTACAAAGTGACGCTACATGTGATGGTATTTGGCAACACGGGAACGATATACGAGCACACAGAAAAAATACTGACCAAGCATTTAGGATTTGACAAACAGGAAGCACTACACCTACTCAGGAAAGTACATGACCTAGCCACTGGATATGCAGTAAGCCTTAACAGACTCTATAGGAAAAAAGTAGACAAAGAACCAGACTAAGGAAAAAAGAAGTAAGAGTCAAGGGGACTCACAAAGCCCCACACCCCGTCCAAGGGTGTCTCTTTTTCTTTTTTCTTTTTTCTTTTACCGGAAACAATTAAAACCTTGTATATTTCCGGTGCAAAAACGTAGATTCTAGGAGCATAGCTGGCGCTTGCGGTGTGGGCGGTCCGCGGGTGGTACTCCGGCGGTGCGGCCGGGGCGTGGGGGCTGGCGGGGTGGGAGGGGGGTGGCGGGGGTGGGAGAGGGAGGGGGGGTGGCGGGAAGGTGGGGGTTGGCGGTGTGGGGAGCGGGGGGAGGGGGGTCTCAACGTCTCAGTAGTGAACCCCCCCCGGCCAACGCGGCCCAAGTACCACCCGCGCACCGCCCCCACTGCCAGCGCCAGCTATGCTTCTAGATTCTACGTTTTTGCACCGGAAACATCTAAGTTTTTTCAATGTTTCCGGTACAATCAACTTTTGCACCAGGAATATTCATTGTTCCGAAAATATATAAGAAACCACATGTTTTTGTAGCAAATACTAATTGTACCGTAAACAATTGCTGGAAACAGCTGAACAGGCAGTGGGGACCCGCTGCCGACGGTGAAACAACGGATCACTAAACTTGGATATACAAACGATATAAACCGAGATGAGTGACACAGGCTGACCACCGAAGATGGCATGCGGGAATGACACTAGACTGTACGAACTAGTCGTAGTGCCAATTCCAGCACACCACCTCATCCGAGGTGGACCAGCTAGTGACACTCACCACCCTAGCTACTAGAGTTTACAGAGAATGTAAAGAGATGTTAACTCTAGTCAGCTAGCAAAGTCACAGGTGGCATGATGAAAGTCAGGCTAGCATAATAAATACTTGCTAAGCCTAGGAAATTGCTAGGACCAATTCCGGTCTGCTAAAATTAATGCTCTGCCAGCTAGTGGTGCGTGGTGGGTGCTCCCACAAATCTCGCCTGTCGGCATGTGATGGAGAATGCTAAAAGCTATTCTGCCTGTCGGTTTAGCTTTAACTTCTCTGCGAACTGTAAAAGTCTCCCGCCATAAAATGTTCGTCTTAATTGATAAAGCTGCCCGCTAGTGGTGAGAATTGCAGCAACATTCTTCTGCCCAAAACTACAGCAAGTGGTGGAGAATGATAATCGGAACACCGCCCGTCTGTTTAGAAAACTAATAGTAGCCATCACCAGAATCGTAATCAGCATCTTCCCTATAGTAAGATTCTTCATCATAAAAAACAGCACCACCAGTTCCATCGGAATCGTAGGCCCCTGCCTCCCAGGCAGCCCACTCCTGTGCGGTGTAGTCGTTCTCATCGTCCACAGCAGGCTCATCTATAAAAGAGACTGCGCCCACATTAAACTCGTTCTGCGGTAAAAATTCCTCCGACCCCAAGTGGGGGCTCCAAAACTTCGCCATAAGAATCTGGTTGGGAACCTGTGCCCAACTCGAATTCCTGTTCCAGTCGTTCGTTCGAAAAATGCGGAGCGGCCAAGTGGCCATCATGCTCCACGTCTACTTCCTCACAACTGTCATCAGACTCATCGAAATACCCAACAGGGTACTCCGATTCGTCCTCTTCTTCACTACTTTCAGACTCCTCAAATTCGCGCTGCCCAGAGCCCATATAGGAAGGCGTCGAAGGGGGCGCATGAATGTAACGAACTTCGGTTCGAACAGGAGGGGCCTGTCGAACCATGTCTCTTGCCCTGGTGGCACTAGGCAAGGGTCGAGTGGTGGTAACCTGTGAAGGGATAGAACGAACGCTCAAAACTGCCGCCCCATCGACAACTCCCTTCTCGGAAAAAGAAGCACCAAAATTCTCGGAAACTACGGTTCCAGATAGATCGTCCTGGGCACCACCAACCTGTGTGCTAGTCTCTGAAACAATAATCTGCAAAATTATAGGCGTAGACACCGCCGATGATCCTGCCAAAAAATCTGAGCTCCGAAAATGCGAAAGGGAACGCGCCATAGAGGCGCAAATAGCCAACAGTTGGGAGCGCTTGAGAGCTGAAACTCTCGCCAGACCCTCATCAATAGTTGCCAAAAGAGCATCGAGCTCCTCACTCGAAGAAATCTGCTGCGAATCCATAAAAGAAAATGAGATCTAGTTATGAAATAACGTAACAAAAATCGTAGGAGTCCACCTCGTCTAATTGCCCAAAGCCGAAAGCAGCGTTTCTAGTAAAAAGCGAAGAATCCAATCCGAGCGCCTCACAACGCGTGGAGACACTCAACCAAAAGGTAGGGCGGAGAAAAAATGAAATTCTGCGCTAAAATCCAGTTCACGCAAACGTGAGAGGGACCATAACCTGCTGGAAACAGCTGAACAGGCAGTGGGGACCCGCTACCGACGGTGAAACAACGGATCAAGATAAACTCAGATAATACAAATATATACCGAGTTTGTCGCACAAGCCGATCACCGAAGATGACACACTGAATATGACACCTGACTGTACGAACTAGTCAGGGTGTCATTTCCAGCAACAATGAATATTTGCTACAGAAATGTCCATTGTTCCTGAAATATATAGCAAAAGTTGATTGTTCCCGGTACAATCAAAATTTGCACCCAGAATAATATAAACCCTATAAATCTGATCGAACCGTATTCGGACCGTACTTTTTCATCGGACGCATACAGAATCACGATTCAGATGTCACAATCTCAAAAATACTATGCTGAACCTTTGAAACACAAAACATTTCACAGTGAACTTAAAATATTGCGGCGGCAGCAAAAAGCAGCAGTGTTACTGTTGCCTTCTGAACGCTTCTGAACGCGACTATATCATGCGTCAACTTTACGCATTGATGCTCAAGTACACTACTCAGAACTCGCAGTTTGACAGCGCAAGGCGTCTTTAGACGCGGTAAGATTTTGGTTCATTCTTCAACCGGCTCGCGGAAATACATTTTGGGGTGGCAATTCTTCCATCGTGTTTCCTCATTTGCACGCTCATGCTCCCTGCACGCATACCATACATTTCACGAGTTTCAGTACGAAGCACTCGCCATGTTGCAGACCTTTAAGGGGATGCCATCCGGTGCATCCCCTTGACGGCTTTCAACCCGGGATGACCGAAGTCATGTCCGCATGACCGGGAGCGTGACGGGAAGAGTCGCGCTCACGTCGTACAGCCGACTGGCTGGCAAGCAGTACATGCAATATATGCAATATACATATTACTTGTCCACGTTTTCGAAGCCCATGACCCCCTCGTGGTTCGGCCTGTGCGGGGTTGGTGGATGAGGTGTTCCTGACCCCCGCCCAGTTGAAGAAGTACCTGGTGTACGCGGAGACGCAGAAGCTGCGCGGCAACGATGACCCGGAGATACAACCCGCCTGGCTCATGATGGCCGAGAAGTCTCATGGGGATACGACTTCTGCCTTTGCAGCCACGGCTATCGACCCTGAAGAAGCCGAACCCCCTGCAGATACTGAAGACGCAGAAGTGAGCCCCGAGTGGACCCTCAAATTTCAGGACTTCTGGGGTGAAGAGTACAAGAAGGAGATGACGACTGCCCTACCGAACATTGATGGTCTCAGACATGATCCCCAAGATGAGGCCAACATCAACCTGGACCCTGAGCTGAGCAAGAAGGGGCCGCCCTGCCAGCGCATCTACAAGAAGTCAGCAGAGGAACTCCGCCAACTTCGAGAGCGCATCGAGACCTTGATGTCCAAGGGCTACATCCGACCCTCATCCAGCCCTTATGCAGCTCCCTGCCTGATGGTCCCCAAACCAGGGAACCCCAAGGAGCTGCGACTGGTGATCGATTACCGGCTTCTTAACCGCCAGCCAGTGAAGGACAAGTACCCCCTCCCAGACATCCAGATGATGTTCGACGAGATGCAGGGTGCGAAGTTCTTCTCCTCATTCGACGCGGTGGATGGCTTCTGGCAAGTACCGATGGCTCCAGGAGACGTCGAGAAGACCGCCTTCGCCACTCAGATGGGGTCATATGAGTGGTTGGTCATGCCACAGGGACTGCAGAACTCACCATCTCAGTACCAGCGACGGATGCAGCGGGCTCTGGGTCATCTCCCCTTTGTCCGGATCTTCATTGATGACGTGGTCGTTTTCAGCAACACCGCCGCAGAGCACTATGAACACGTCAAGCAGTTGCTCCTGACGTGCAGGGAGAAGGGCGTCTTCCTCAAAAGGTCCAAGTGCCAACTGTTGAAGAAATCCTTGCGGTTCCTTGGTCACTGCATTTCCGCGGACGGCTGTAGACCCCAACACGACAAGGTGGCTGCGGTGAGAGACTGGCCAGAGCTGGAGACGGTTACCCACGTCAGGCAATTCTTGGGCCTGGCAGGGTATTACCGCAGATTCATTCACTGCTTCTCCGAGATCGCTCAGCCCCTCACCCGGCTGACCAAATCGGACGTACCCTGGGAGTGGGGTCCCATGCAGCAGTGGGCCTTCGAGGAACTGAAGAAAGCCCTCACTTCAGCACCAGTCCTCGCCTTACCCAACATTAAGGGTGCCGCGGACGGCACAGCACCTTTTGTGGTGCAGACAGACGCCAGCGGCATCGCTCTTGGGGGAGTGCTGATGCAAGACAACGGAGACGGTCTCGGCCTACGCGTGATAGCATACGAGAGCCGCCAGTTCTCAGCTGCTGAGCAGAACTACCACACTGGCGAGCGAGAATTGGGCGCCCTGCACCACTGTACCACCGTCACCTGGCGGCATTACCTCATCTTCACCAACTTCCGCATCCAGGGCGATCACCGTCCCCTTGAATGGCTGATGGAACCTGGAAGAGAGCTCAGCCGCAGGCAGGCGCGCTGGTACATGGATCTGGTGGAGGTGGGAGTCCCGCGCATGGAGTACATCAAGGGGGCACTGCTGCTGGTACCAGACGCCCTGTCCAGAAGACCTGACTTCAAGGACAAGGACGTTCGAGAAAGGTTGAAGGAAGCAGGAGTGATCGACCCCACCTCTGACCTGCCGAAGGACCCTCTGGCATCGCTGGAGTCTGAATGCTTCACCAGTTCACCACCCGCGGCTCATCCCCAATGGGCCCAGACGGTTGATTCTTGGCTTTCAGCAGTGGAAACCCTCTCTGTGGCGGAGCGGGCCATAGACCTGGGGGAGACCATCGCTCTCGTTAATCCGAAGCTCTATGAAGGGGCGAAGGGAGATGGCCTCGACTTCGACATGCCTGACTGGCCTGAAGCCAAAAGCGCGAAGCCGGCAGAAACTCCACGCGAACCCCCTGACCGAGCTCCACCTCAGATAAGGATAACGAGGAGCATGGCATGAGCTGGAAAAGCTTCTGCGACCCCAGCGCCTCCACAGTCAGTGTCGCCGAAGATGCGCGCGCCTACATCACGAGCTGATACACCGGCGGCGCCCACTGACAAGCCGCCAGTGAGCTCACCACACCCTCAGCAGAAGACGCTCCAGCAGTCAGTTTCACCCTCGATCCTTCCCCCACAGAAGCGACAAGCTCGCCCTCCAGAGGACTCGCAGAATTGGCGTGTTCGCGCAGAGTACTCCTCGAAGTACGTCGAGAAGTTTGGACCCTTCGACGTGGACGCCTGTTGTGACCTTGGCGGCCGTAACAGACAGACGGATCGATTTTGGACAAACTGCCTTTCTGAGAAATGGAGGGGTCTTCGGGTTTGGTGCAATCCCCCGTATAACTCCAAACACATCACTGTGGAGGCAATTCTGAACAAGTACATCGCGGAATGGAAGGCGGACCCGGAGAACACCTCTGCGGTCTTTGTCCTGCCAGACCACCAGTCCAAGCTCCCCGCGTGGCGCAAGCTATTCAGGAAGGCTAATATGCAGATCGTAGAGGTTGTCCCTACTCACGACGACAACCCAAGGGCGAGCCTAATCAGTTCTTCGAGAACCCAGATGGGAAGGCTTTCGACCTCCGCTGGCCTGTATTGATAGTGCACGCCCCTCCTGCCAAACCTCAGCCAGCACGCGTGAGACATCCGAGAACGACTCCCGCTGTGATAAGGACGGGTGAAGCGGCAGACTTCAGAGACACAATCTCCCAGCAGTCAGACTCGAAGTTCCTGCGTGCACTGAAAGCAGAGTACACCCGAGAGGGGTCACTCCGTTCACTGCGAGAGAAAGTAAAAGCAGCGCCACATCAATGCCTACAGGGCTTCAGGCTGGTGGGTGAGGTAGTTTGGAGAACCGCAGCAGGAAGGTACCAGTTGGTGCTGGGGGAGGATTCTCCACTTCGGGAGGTAGTGATTCGTCATGCTCATGAGTCATTGTCCTCAGGTCACACTGGAAGAGACAAAACTCTGGAAAGAGTGCTGCGTCGTTTCTATTGGCGTGGTGCTGCAGAGGACGTAGGCACCTGGGTAGCGTCCTGCGCAGTGTGCCAATCAGTAAGACCGCGGGGAACTTGCCCAGATGGGCTGCTGAATCCTCACAGCATCCCGAACAGACCATGGCAAGATGTCGCAGTGGACTTTGTCACCGGCTTGCCAGTATCAGAGAGAGGTAACGATGCCTTCGTGGCCTTCACGTGCAAGCTGACAAAGATGGTCCACGTCGTACCAATGAACTTCGGGGACAGCTCTGCGGCTGTAGTGGCCAGGATCTACTTTGACTCGGTGTGGCGCTTACATGGCGCACCTATGAAAATCGTCTCTGACCGCGATCCGCGGTTTCAGGATGCCTTCTGGCAGGAACTCATGAGGCTAATGGGTGTAAAAGTGGCTCGCACTACGCCGTACAACCCTAGGTCTGACGGTCAGGCGGAACACAGCAACAGAGTTATTGAGGACATGCTCAGGTCCTTCGTAGACGCCAATGTGGAGGACTGGGACTTGTACACCACTAACGTGGAGTTTGCGATCAATGACTCCAGAAGTGAGTCTACTGGCTTCACACCATTTGAGCTGGTGTTTGGGTTCTCGCCGCTGTCACAGTTGGACCTCCTAGAGGCCGCACAGTCCACTGCTGGGCGACGAACAGGGGGAGTAGGTACCGCACACGAAGTGGCCGCGAAATTTTCGTCGCAGCTGCGGGACGCTAGACAGCGGTTGGAGCTGGCTCAACAGCGACAGCGCGAGCAGTTTGATCGCAGGCACGGACAGCGAGAGTATGCTGTTGGAGATCTGGTCTGGATAGAAGCGAAACACCTTACAGAGAAGGTGATGGATCGCTCCATCTGTAGGAAGTTGACCAAACGCTGGCACGGACCGGTTCCTGTGACCGAACGCTTCTTCAGTGATATGCAGATGACCATGCCAGAGGCCGACAGGGGAGCCCCAGTAGCCTACCGCCTACGCCTCCCTCCTCACTGGCGGATACATGACGTGTTCGCTCAACACCGCCTCAAGCCATACACCAGCGGTCAAGACGCTTTCGCCGCACGCGATCACCTGGCAGTACCTGAAGAGGTGGTAGTGGACGGTCAGAAGGAAGCACATGTTGAGCGCATCCTTGCACGCCGAGTACGGTCTGTTCGAGGAAAAGAGGTGGAAGAATGGAAAGATCGCTGGACTGGCTACTCCAAAGCTCATGACCAATGGAGGACGCGTGACAAACTCGAACGCGGAGGTCCACTTCAACAGCTTCGTGAATTTGAACAAGCGAGACTGCGCATGGAAGCACAAGTTCGCGACGAAGCCACTCGGCGACGTGAGCAACGTGGCTGTGCCCGGAGGCACAGCGTGAGCCGATATGCCTATGCGTCCGTATGTGTGTCATCGGGGGTAATCTGGGATTGGCACGATGACAGTGAAATTGGGCTTGAAATCACGATGAGAATGAATACCAGATGTCCGGGGTATGACAGTATGACACTATGACACTATGACAGTATGACAGTATGACACTATAGTAGTATGACAGTACTGTGGGGGGTGTCATCGTGGAACTCAGTCAGACCCTCGAAGAATGGTCAGATTCGCATCGGGGTTGAAAAGACAATGAAATCGAATATCAGATATTAAGGTTATGACAGTATGACAGTATGACGCTATGACAGTATGACAGTATGACAGTACAGTAGTATGACAGTACTGTGGGGCAGTCATCGTGTCAGCCTGTCGGCATAACATCTGAATCGAGAATGACGAATCGGAATTAGAAATGAGATCGGATCGGGAACTGAACGTTGAGCCGAAGTGTGACATCGGCTCTCGAGTGGTTGACCCTGCAACCTGAGTGACGAGTGAATAAGTAGAGCACTTGAGAAGTGTTTAGCCTTCAGAACTCGGAACCGAATTATCGTTTGTACCTCAATCTGGCCCTGATCCAGTATATTATAAAAATCCGAATTGTGTACCTTTGCACGTTCAATCAAAAACATATCTCCGAGCATCTGTCGTCGTGCCCCTGGCACATTTGGTATCAGCGTGCTGCGATTTCGCCTCTGCGCAACTCGCCCACGGGCCTATTGAAACTTTCGTTGTGATACAGGGGGAGAGCTGTACTTCCGGCTATCTGTGCGCAATTTTAGCCTCCGTAAGTACATTTTTTTTCGTATACAACGGCCGTATCCTCTGGAAAACATCTCCAAAACTTCATATTTTTGCTCCTTAACACTGGGGGCTCAAACTGGCTCAGAAACCCAAGCATTCGTTTTCCGATCTTAAACCCGAAGTCCGTCCCAGGCCACAAACGACCGTCAGGGAGCACCCTAAAGGGTTTCCCCGGTCTACAGTAGCCAAGAAAACGATATAGCTCACCTTTCAGAGCCCCAAAAAGGCGAAAAACCGCCCAAAACAGCCAAAAATAGCCGTTTTTGACAGTTTCCAGCCTACCCCAAAACCTCTCCCAGTAGCCCCCACCACCGAAAAACCCCTCTTTAGACCCCATAGAACAGCCTAGAAACCCCTGATACCGCCCTCACGGCCATCAGCAGCGGGGAAAGCTCCACCAAAAGGCGCTTTCAGCAGTTCTGGGACGTTTCTGGCAGCCCTTCAGCACCTCCTGGTATCTTCCAGCAGCGCACTGACTGGGGCTTTTCTTGGGACCTACGGAGTACAGATACCGTCTGGGACCTCACTGGACCCCCATATTGGACCTGACACCTCCTTTTTCACTGCTGCTTGACTCTTGCCCGCGCGCCTAGGCACTCAAAAATCGTGTCGCGGAGCCCTGGCCAAATTTTGAGTTCGCTGGTGTATGGCAGTACCCCCTTCGCCAGAAGAATACAGAAGAGCGTGGTGGAAGCAAGGATCTATCAAGTGGGCATTCCCTCCAGACCCTACCTACCCACCAGCAGGCGCTTTCTGGCAGAGCGGTCCTTGGAGCGGTCCTCCTTCCCCCTCTTCCTCTGACGACGAAGAGGAGAACAGCGACTGAGCGCCTGGACATAGTCACGCTGGCTATCCCACCAGTGTACCACAACTGGGTGTGGGTTCAGATTGGAAACCTTCTCTTCCGCTACCCGAACTCCCAAGACCTAACAGTCTTCCCCGCGCTCCCTGGTTCATATCCAGTGCAAGGAATCGAAGAGTGGCCTTGGGTCCCCCCATCTCCACCTGGAAGTCCCGCTCCTTCGCCTCCAGCGAGTGACATCGACGAGGACGAGACTGATTAAATAAAAAAGGCGAGCACTCACTACTTTTGCTCACCTGTGGCTATTGCCACACCCAGTCTTTGAACTCAACCAGCTCAGCAGTCAGAATGTCACAGCAGACATCAGAGGCATTTCCCAGCATGAGTGTCAGCGCAGAGCAGCTACACCACACACTGTTCTCTCCCATGACCTTCCCATCGCCCACCGCATACGCTTCCGCTCACCCCATTCCACATCCAGGCACCACCATGCCCTACACAGCGGTGCCCCGCCCTTATACTATGCCGGATGGCACCCCCGCACAGGCTGTATGGAACGGCGTCAATTGGGTATTGCCCCAATCAGCGCCCCTCGCTGGGGGAGTATCACCAGTGCCGTTCACACTGGGAACCCATCACCCCGTGGGCGCATATCCCACACCGTTCCAACAACAGCTACAGCAGCAGCAGCAGTGGCTCGCGTACCAGCAGCAGCAACAGCAGTGGCTTCAGCAGCAGCCACTGGAACCGATGCAGCAGCAGTTACAGCAGCAGCAGTTACAACAGCAGCAGTTACAGCAGCAAGCAGCAGCAGCAACAGCAGCCGCAGCCGCCACAACAGCAGCATCGACCACAGCAGCCCCATCAGCTGGCGCCAGCCACCTCCGCGCTTCATGACTCAGGCGCGGATCCCTCATCGCTGCAGCACTTCATCAGCATCGGCGCCGCGGCCCTGCCGGACCCTCTGCAGGTACCCCTTGACAGCGGGTTCAGCAGAACGTCTTGGGCGGTACCCAGCTCTTGGTGCGTCACCTTCCCGCGGTGGCGACAACCTCAGAGACTCGCCGGCGTCGGCGTTCCCGAAGGGCATCTTCGGGCCCTGCGACACATGGCAAACATCTTCCAGGCCCAAGCCACGCACCTGATCACTCTGACCCCGACTCCGGTACGGACATCAGCCGCACCAGCACGGGGACCAGAGGCAGCCGAAGCACGCAGGCACGGGCTGAGCGCAGGCGGAGGGCCGCCCACAGGTCCGGCTCCGACTCGGACGCGAGCAGCCGAAGTGAACACATTCGCAGAGAAGTCCTGGCGGCAGTACAGGCCCTGGACATCTCCGCGGTGCTCTCGAGAGGACTCGCGCTGCCTGGTGCGACGGCATCGGCAGGAGCCTCCCCACCAGGCGACCCTCAGGGCAGCGCACAGGGCCTGACGGCGGACCATCTACACGAGGCAGACGCCGCCGCCAGCGTAACCCCTCCAGTGCCTCAGACCGCCGCTGAGACCGCTCCCGCCGAACCTCCCACTCAGGGCCGGCCAAATCCCCATAACATGATGGTGGCCCGCCGGCGACAGTCGATGGAGACGGTGGTGCACGGCGGTGGCAATCCCGACTCAGAGCCCAGAGACTCCAGTCAAGCGACTCGCCACCAGGCCCCCCTAGTGATCCACCTCAGGATCCCCCTGACGATCCCGCACCAGAGCCCTCCTACCCTCAGTACCCAGAGGTCAGAGCCCTCTTCGTCACCCACGATGGTGGGTCATTGTGGGTGCACCAGTCAGCTGGGGTGCGAGGCGCGGCAACCGTCTCCCTACCATGGGACGAACGCCGCCGGGCTGGGGTGCAGGGCGACGCCATCTTGTTCAGGATCATGCACCTGCTGGGAGCGCCGCTGACTGCATATGCGCGCATGGGGGGCCGGCTACACCATGCACCCCTACCCCTTACCAACCCTCGTGTGGAGACCTGGGTCCTCATGGTCGACCGCGAGGTCATGGATATGGCAATGGGGGACCCAGCCGCGGCCAATGTGCGGTCTACCAGCATGGGGCAGCCAGTATGGGAGTGGATCCCTGCTACTGCGCGGGAGTCGGAGATGCAGAACTTCGATCAGGACGGGCTCGCCGCGTGGTCGGAGGTCAGCAACTCCGATTGGTACCGGAGCATGAGCGTGGTGGCCGCACAACCATCCACACCCCTGCCCTTCCATACACCTCTTCCACTCCCCGCACCACCATCAGCCCCTACATTACCGCCCACTCCGACCGCAGTCCCCACAAATCCCGCGCCTGCGCCTCCGCCCGCGCATGCCCCGGGACCACCACCTCCTGCCCGTTTCCCCCATTCCGCCGCCGCAAACCCCGCAAACCCCTCACTCTGCCGCTGCCGCGAACCCCGTTCACTCTGCCGCCGCTGCGAACCCCGTGCTCTCTCCCAGCGCCACCCCCTTTGTTCCAGGCATCGTCCGTCTGCCGCAGGGCACTAACCTGCGAGCATCCCCAGACGAGGTCCGCCTGGAGCACAAGACCAAAGAGATGGTGCTAAAGCTGGTCAAGAGCGTCACCAGGTTCCCCCGCTCCGCGTCCGACACAAAATCGGCCGACAAGGAGGGCCTCCTGACGCAGTTGGAGCACTACTCCCACATGGTGCGGAAGGTATTCCAGGAGGCCATCGTGATCGAAGCACTGACCACTCCCAGTTGTACGCCATCAGTATCAGCGTACCAGGCGAGTGTGCCAAGCCTTCTTTGGAGCTTCAAGGAGTACACTCTTCAAGACCAGCAGAGAAAGTTCTTGGAGCGCGCGGCGGGGACCTTTGGGTCCGAGCAAGCTTGGCACCAACGCTACGGGGAGCTGGACGTATTCTTCAGCGATCTGGCGGTGTGCTCTCTGACGCAGGCCTACCTGGAGAACGCACACGGCGAGGCCATTGCCCTGAAGCAGGCGGTGAACGAGACCGCGGCGGAGTATTTCTCGCGACTGGAGACCCGCATGGCCTCCGTCAACTTCCTGGCCGGCAGAGTCCCCAATTGCGTGGAGATGACCAACCTGTCGATGCTCTCTACGTACCGCCGAGGGCTGAAATATGCACCCAAGGTGATGCGGCGCCTGAGAGCCATCCACTTGGATGTCTCCAAACCAGAAGAGTGGGAGAGGAAGGCCGTCGCTGACGACATCCCAGGCACCCACAACGCCTTGTTGAAGATTCGGGAAGTTGCTGAGGAGGTGGAGAGTGACATTGACACGGAGGCGGCTCAGAGGCGCTCTCAAGACCGTCCTCCCCGTGCTGTTTCCTTCGCTAACCCACCACCTCGCACCCCCTTCTACAGGCGTACCCCCTCTTCGAGCCGCCCAGCTCTTGCCATGCTGGAGAACGGGCCTGCCACCACCGTCGCCGCGGCAGTGACTCCTTTGCCACCACCACCTGGCCTCTCCCGCCCTGACGCTCCGAAAGTCCGCCGGTGCTTCGCCTGCGGCTCTGCGGAGCACATCGTCCGTAACTGTACGGACGACGTCGCGCAAAGAATGGGTGAATGGGTGAATGGGTAAATGGGTAAATGAGTAATTCACCCAGTGAAAATACAAAACGGTCCTCGAACTATTTTCAAGTGAAAATTCAGCAACGCGTCCCTCTTCCGGAATATCGCCGCACCCCCCTCCCCGACAAGTGAAATTACACAACGGGCCCCGGAAATACTGAAAGTACACTTTGGTCTCCTTTTGTTGAAAAATGCACCGTCACCTCCCCGATAAAGTGAAAATGCAAATCAGGTGAAATACAACAAGTGAAAATACAATGACGCGTCCCTCTTCCGGAATATCGCCGCACCCCCCTCCCCGACAAGTGAAATTCCACAACGGGCCCCGGAAATTTTGAAAATACACTTTAGTCTCCTTTTGTCAAAAAATGCACCG
>LGRX02013051.1:0-21491 GCA_001247695.2 Cymbomonas tetramitiformis | reverse complement strand
GAGCGCCACACGCGCCACGCGCCTGATTCGGCGCGGAGTGGAGCAGCCTCCCCGCACCCTTGGTCCCTGGGTCCTATGGTCCTTGCGTGCACACTATGCACCTATCTACCGTACGCGCACCCTCGCGCATCCCTCCCCACCCACGACCTGCAGCGCCGCTGCTCACCTTTTGGCCGCTGATTCGCAACCGCAGATGAAGCAGGATAAGGCACAGCGCCGGGGAGAGCGCGGCACGCGCCACGCGCCTGATTCGGCGCGGAGCGGAGCAGCCGCCCCGCACCCTTTGTCCCTGGGTCCTATGGTCCTTGCGAGCACACTATGCACCTATCTACCGTACGCGCACCCTCGCGCATCCCTCCCCACCCACGACCTGCAGCGCCGCTGCTCACCCTTTGGCCGCTGATTCGCAACCGCAGATGAAGCAGCATAAGGCACAGCGCCGGGGAGAGCGCTGCACGCGCAACGCGCCTGATTCGGCGCGGAGCGGAGCAGCCTCCCCGCACCCTTTGTCCCTGGGTCCTATGGTCCTTGCGTGCACACTATGCACCTATCTACCGTACGCGCACCCTCGCGCATCCCTCCCCACCCACGACCTGCAGCGCCGCTGCTCACCCTTTGGCCGCTGATTCGCAACCGCAGATGAAGCAGCATAGGGCATGGCGCCGGGGAGAGCGCGGCACGCGCCACGCGCCTGATTCGGCGCGGAGCGGAGCAGCCTCCCCGCACCCTTTGTCCCTGGGTCCTATGGTCCTTGCGAGCACACTATGCACCTATCTACCGTACGCGCACCCTCGCGCATCGCTCCCCACCCACGACCTGCAGCGCCGCTGCTCACCCTTTGGCCGCTGATTCGCAACCGCAGATGAAGCAGGATAAGGCACAGCGCCGGGGAGAGCGCCGCACGCGCCACGCGCCTGATTCGGCGCGGAGCGGAGCGGCCTCCCCGCACCCTTTGTCCCTGGGTCCTATGTTCCTTGCGTGCACCCTATGCACCTTTCTACAAAGAAATACACAAAGATATATGCCGGGGAAAAAAAACAATCCCACCCATGACTCGCTGTCCACCCCTTGGCCGCTGATTCGCAACCGCAGATGAACAGTCGCCCGACAAGCTGCTGACCAGGCACCCGCGGAGTGGCGGCTGCGTTCACTAGATGAAGGGCGGGCGGGCGGGATCCCGTACGGGAAGGGAGGGGAAGGAAAAGTTCACGGTCTTACCGGGTTTTCCTCGACCACTCCTCCAGCGACCGGGGGGAGGCCGCCTCCCTGCACGGTTGCAGCTTCGGAGGCCTGCGCACCAGTTCACGAAAGCATGTTTGAATCCACTGCGGAAACCATGGGATATTCCCACAGCAGTGGCATCCCACAGCGTGCATGCCGGAAAACAGGGGAGTCCGCATACCTGAATGAATACGCACAGCCGGTGACTTTTCCTAAGCACGTGATTCCGCACCAGGGCGCAGTCACCGGCTGTGTGTATCCACATATTCGCTGACCACCTATTTACGCAGAAACTTTCAGAAACTTTCACCTGGCCTGCCTCGCTGCCAACCGTGGCCGTCCTTGCCCGTTTAGGTGCACCTTGTTCAGCAGCGCTCGTTGCTCCTGTTCGGGTACTCTCCATTCTTAAGTAAAATAATTAAAAGTAAACTACCTGTTCTGCATACATTGCAACAGAACTGCTTTCTGTCACCCGCGTGATTCAAGAAAAAAGTAAAACTACTTACCAGCCATTTTCTTTCTCGACCTTCTGCTACTTAAATTAAATAAACAAAAAAATAAACTGTTACAGTTTAACTGTTTTTTGAAAACTTCAACTTCAAGAACCTAACTTGGTTTCTTGGCTACGTTACCTCTATCTCTCTTACCAGCTATGGTGCGCGTGGCCACTAAAATCGGCTACCTTTCGGCTCCCTACTGGTTTAGCCGAGACAGGTATGATACGATCTGTATGTGACGCATCCCACCTATCTACTGAACGATGATGTATACCCCTGCCTGCGTTCATACCTGGCCGCCATTCGCCAGTCGCTCCACTCCTGTCAATTCTACCTTGGCCACAGACCAGAGAATTGCACATCTACCATTCAGGATCCTCGTTTACCACGGTTTACCAGCTCCGTCTCTATATTTATACTACATTGCGAAGTTTTATATCCATTTACCATTAGGCCACGACCATTTACCATTCCAGATCCTCGTTTACCACGCTCCGTTCTGAAATTACCAGGCTTTTACCATGCTTCAACCTATGTTACCGCAAATTACCAATGATTTACCGTCAGTTATTTTTTTTATATAAATATTTTAACGTTTACCACCTGATTACCACCCCACATAGGGGCTTACCGCCGTTTACCACCAGTTTACCACATTTTAACACCAGTTTACCACATTCTACCACGATTCCTTCTCAGTGTGGTGGGTTCCCATGTCAGGATCTCTCCCCTGCTGGAACACTCACAGGCCTGGATGGCAGGCACAGCAAATTATTTTATGAAGTGGTCAGGCTTCTGTCCACACTCCAGCAGCTGCAGCGGCAGAGGCCTCCAGGCTATATCCTGGAAAATGTCTCTCCGTTGTCACACAGACCTGGAACCAAGATCAGGGACGAGGTGTTCCCGTACATTGCCAGCGTCATTGGTAGACCAGTGTCCTTTGATGCAGCACAAGCAGGCGCTTACGCACATCGATTGCGAGCGTATTGGAGCAACTTGTTCCAGAGCCACCAGTTTCGCTCCGTCATGAGCAAGGTGGTGAGACCAGAAGGACGAATTGTATCGTCAATCATATGCAAGGGCTGGCATCCCAGGCCAGTGATAAGGACAGACCGCGCGCCTCACTACGTGGTGAACGTGGTGGGAGAACCATTGAGGGCATTACCCACCATCATGGCGACGCAAGGGTCAAGAGCGTTCAGAAGAGCGAGGATGGGCACCGTGGTGCGCAACCAGGACGGCGAAGACGCCGAAGAAGAATCTCGAGAAGTGAACCTCGAAGAGAAGACGCGAGCCATGGGCTACAGCGCAAGTGAGCTACGCATGGCCGATGGCCTAAGCGACGTAGAATTGGCGAGCATTCTGGGCCTGGCCATGGATCGCAGAGCAATGGAACTGCTGATGGCAGTCGCAGAAGCAAGCAGGAAGGGGCTTCCTCACAGCAAGGAATCCCCAGAGGCGGAGAATTCCCCAGGACAGCCCATCGCTGTAGACAACAACTGGGCAGACCACGAGAGGTCGGACCTTCAGCAGAGGCAAGCTTTGCTGGCGGAATGGGTTGAGAATTCGAACGCATACACCCAGCAGGTGGCGAAGACTATGACCCATCGCGACTGGGAGGAGAAGCTGCGGATAATGTGCTCGCAAGGGCAGAAAGGCGCAGAAGGAATTGGAGCCCAGCGACAGAAGGCTGGAATCAAGAAGAAGAAGAAGAACGAGTGGCAGCTCCACACCATGGCGCAGTATCGTCAGAGGCATGAGAACCACTTCGTGAAGGAGGGCGCAACCCCAGCAGCGCACGTGGATGTGCCTGCCTGGAGTCCGCCTGCCAGAGAGTCAGAGATGAGGCTCCCCAGGTTGACGTGTACCACCAGATTCGAGGACCTGATGGCCAGCGTGGCCGAGCAGCAGGTAGATCGTGACAAGCATCGAGATGTACACGATGATGCATGGTGCCTCAGATGGTTGAAGTCCAATGGTAGAGTGAGGTTGCCCGAAGAGGAAGTTCGTCGAGTAAGGAGGCGAGCAGCACGACATCGATGGGACGAGGCCACGGACGAGATCTACATGGTCACTATGTCGGGCAAGGAGGTGAGAATACCTAAGCCTGCTGACCGTCTCGCGTTGGTCAAGGAATACCACTCCAGAACTGGACATTGGGGCATAAGACGGACGCAGCATCTTTTGTGGCAGCGCCATTGGTGGGCCGATTTGAAGAAAGACGTGGAGGCTGTGGTCACTCAGTGTGAGACCTGTCAGCGTGTGAAGACTCATTATGCGAGAGAGGAGGCATGTTTGTCCCCCCTTGAGATCGTGTCGTTCATGTATCGCTGGTCGCTGGATTTGGCATGGCCTTCGAGGAGAGAGACCAAGTCTGGCAACAACCGAGTGCTCATCATGACCGAGCACTACACCAGGTTCATAGTCTGCGTGCCCATTCCCGACAAGGAGGCGAGCACCATCGCAGCGGCATTTCGCAGTCATGTCCTGGCTGTGTTTGGTGCGCCAGCAGAATACTTGGTGGATGGAGGTAAGGAGTTTGAAGGCGAGTTCAAGCAGTTGTGCAGAGATTGCCTGATTGACCGGCGAGTCACCTCGCCAGACTCACCAGAAGGCAATGGGCTGACCGAGCGAGTGGTACGCACTATGAAGTTCTGCTTTAAGAAGCTTGCCTTGGAGAAGGGTCTCGATTATGAGTGGGATGAGCAGCTCTGGCCACTAGTGCTGAGCTATAATGCAGCACGCCAGGAGTCCACGGGGGTGGCGCCGTTCACCATGTTGTTTGCCCAAGAGGCAGTAGTGCCGCCTGATTTGAAACAGGCACCCAGCATAGATTTTGGTGCTGAGGTCGAAGATGAGAAGGATGCCAGAGTCAAGGACCTCCACCGGAGAGCACAGGTGGTGAGGCGACTGATGGTACACGCTGGTTGCAGCCTGGAGGTCGCACAGCATCGTGATACACTACATTATGAAGGGAGAAGAGGTGGGGGCTATGAGCCTAGTCCACACCAGTTTAAGGTGGGCGATTTCGTCTACATCAGGCAGAAGCCCCGCAGCGGCATGGAAGTCGCGACCAAATCCGCCATTCTGAAGCTGGTCAAGATACAGCGAGATGGTGTGGTGGTGCTTGAGGACGCCACCAAGTTAAGAGAGAAGAGCACCGTGCAGAGCATCGCGCCATGTCACCTACAGGTGAAGGATCAGTATGACTGCAGTGCAGCCGTTCCCAGTAAGCACCTAGCATGTGAAGTTTGCAGGAAGACCGATGGGGAGGCAGAGATGCTGTTGTGTGACGCATGCAACAGGGGGTATCACTTGTGGTGTCTGACCCCAGCACTGGATGGAGTACCAGAAGGCGAGTGGCTATGCCCCATGTGCTCAGGCACGGGGAGGCAAGCCGCCAATGCCGAGGTGCAGACCCAGAAAGACGATGGCTCCGGTGCCCTAGAGGACAAATTGGGCATGAAGGAGCAGCAATTGAATGAGAAGCTGTCGGCGGAGATGCGCCTGTTGCCAGCAGACGTGGGTCCTCGTCGGGTGGTGAAGGGAAACAAGTTTCAGCCTTGGCATGCCATTTCATCAAGAGAGATGCTGTTGAAGGAGGAGGACATGTTCTTGGGCATGCCTGATCAGATTGATTGGGGAAGACAGGACAAGCTCTCTGAGGCTGTGCAGATCTTCATGCCAGGGCATTGGAATGAGGGGCATCGCACGGTGCTGAGCAAGAAATATCGGGAACAGAAGGCCATGGCAAGACATCTGAGGGATGCACCTCTTATGCCTGCGCTGGCTGAAGAAGAAGTTGAAAGACGAGGAGAGTTGAGGCACATGACTAAGGCTCAGGTGAGAGAAGCTAGCGCGCTGCAGTGGGGGCTCGAACTGGTTATCACAGTGCCCTCTGAGGTGAGGCGTTTGGCGACAGAGGTGGACTGGAAGTCCGTCAATGGCGTGTGGGACCCGTGGGCAGGCACTGGGGTCATCAGTGAGGTGATGGTAGAGCAATGGCCGCAGTTGAGATTCATGAACAATGACTGGAACTCTCAGTTGGGTTGGCCTGAGGCGCATGATGCACTTCAGCCGGGTAATTATCGCATATGGAAGGAGACGTATGGTGTCTGTGACGCCGTGGTGACTTCGCCTTGGTTCGCAGCGCTGGATATCGCGTTCCCGTTGGCAGTAATGGCCAGTCGTGTGGTGGCATGTGTCCATGTTCCATCTTACTATTTAACAGACATGACCGAGAGCAGGGCTGATGCGTACTTCAGACGATTGAGTCAGACAGGACGCTTGCATGTGATTGGGCATCTGGAACATGGACCTATTGGCCGCAGGTGTATGTGGGTCTTGGTGTTCAAGAACCCACTGGTCAGAGCCAGAATGTTACAAGGCGGAGAAGGTGAAGGTATTGGAATGTTCACTTTCAGTTTGGGCAAGTTCATGGCAGATGGTGATACGACCCAGTATGCTGAGCAAGCCCACATTTGAGTCTGTGCTACTGCACGCAGCAGCTACAGATGGGGGATGTTGGAATCTGGGCTTGCATGTAAGAGTTCAGCGTTCGATAACAGGGTATCAGAATTTTAAAAATTTTGTAGCTCTACGATCTTATGCTGTGTTGAGAATTGCTCGATCAGTTACCGGCACCAGTGGATATTAATGATGCTTATGATCAGTCGCGAGTGTTAAGTTCGTTCGATTCCGAGATTGTACCATCATATGCACGCGTTTGCGACAGCTGTAACAAACGCCGGCTTCTCATGGTACCGCGCCGGGTTTGTTCAGCTGGTGACACGCATGACAGTGGTGACAGCATGACAGGCTTTACGAAGATGACCATCTGTGAGATGCAGACTTGTCAGAGAAGATATAGTCACCATCAGGTGACCAGGGAATGATAAGACGAAGATGGCAGTGACTCCTTTGCCGCTGACGTGTCAGTCAGAATGCGGTAAACGGTAACATTGTTAGAGCTGGCATGGGATAATGACTTTCCATTGGCCAGATGAAGATTTAAGGGCTAGAACCCGTTACAGTTTTGGGAAATGTGACAGGACATTGAGATATAAGTAGACTCTGACCGAAGGTCAGGCTAGTGGACTCATTATTGTTTTGCCTTCGCAAGTACTAGGTGGCTGTTCGCGTGCCAGTGCTAGAGTGCTAAGACAGTTCTGCTCACAGCTTTTGTACACACAATAATTCGTGTTTTGTGATATAATATCAATTTTGATGGATATATTTTACTGCTGTTTTCATACTTTTACTGTTGGAATCTGGGCTTGCATGTAAGAGTTCAGCGTTCGATAACAGGGTATCAGAATTTTAAAAATTTTGTAGCTCTACGATCTTATGCTGTGTTGAGGATTGCTCGATCAGTTACCGGCACCAGTGGATATTAATGATGCTTATGATCAGTCGCGAGTGTTAAGTTCGTTCGATTCCGAGATTGTACCATCATATGCACGCGTTTGCGACAACCGCATCAGGTTAACGAGAAATCCGTTGAACGAATACTGGGTGACGATCGAATATGCCTATAGTCGGGTGGGAGAGAATAACGACCGCACGATAGGATGTGAGATCGGGAATCAACGTGATCGTGCATACAGACGATTGAGACCTATAATCGGGTTTAGGACGAGCGATCGAGAATCGACGGGACCATGCTTACGGACGATAATCAGGTGTAGGACGTGCACGATAAAGAGGAGATGTTGACCACGGTCTCCTCAGATTGACAGTAATACGGAAACCGAAATAGCATTATAGCATAGTAACACAGCTGTGACTAGTGATTTAAGGACAGAATATAATGGTAATATATACTTTCGATACAGCATACTACCCTCCGATATACCCCGGATCAGAAATCGAAACCACACCCCAGCGTGAGCCAAGACTCAGAGACTTGCTCTTTTCGAATACATATAGACAAGTAACTATACCAAGTTTCAGGCCATATGTATGCGTCTATGTACCTCGTAATAGACGCATACAATACTAAACTGCCGGACGACTGCATGTTGTTGTATTGCCTTGCATACAGGCTGAGCATGTAGGGACCGCCACAGCAAATTTGTTGACATGCAAAAACTGCAATTTGCTACTTTTATTGGGTAACATTGAGTGTGCTGAGATATTCTATCCAACTTCGATAACAAGAACACTCCCCCGGGATTTCTCGTGATCAGTTTCTATATCGAGCTGATTCACATACTGATTTTGTTGGCAAGTGCTGGTTTAGGCAGCGCATAGGACGTGTTCCATCATACGTGTATCCCTCTATTGGCATGCAACAATGTGCGCGCGGTAGTCGACTCGGGTGTTCAAACAAATAACACTGTATCAAGATAGCATCGAGAATGCATGAGAACTTGCAAGAGTTTTTCAGCCAATTAAGCAGCAGATGTATGGGCTCTTCAGTCCCATCACGGTCAGTGCAATCTTGGTTTTGCGACTTCCAGCTGCGCTCCCCAGAGCTGAACACGCCACACCGAGACCCCCCATCGCGTTGCAAGCGTGCGCAGGCGCAAGCGCACCCAGCGTGCCTTTTTCCCGATGCCTGGCGTGGCAAAGCGGTGAATAACGTGTTTGTCGGTGCGTGTCACCTCGGCAGGCGACAGCACGGACGCCTCCACCGAACGCAACAGCCTCCACGGCCCATCCATCCCGTTGTCTGCGAGCTCCACATCGTAGCTTGCGGCGTACGCCACCTCGAAGTCGACCTCCACTTGCGCGATAGCGCAAGGTCGGCCGAGGTCGATTGTGAGCCAATGCTCCCCTGGAATCGGCGTGCCACTCATGTCCTAAAACAAAACCCAAATGCCCATTTCATACCCTAAAGCAAAACCTAAATGCCCATTTCAGACCCTAAACAAAACCTGAATGCCCATTTCAGACCCTACACAAAAACCTGAATGCCCATTTCAGACCCTAAACACAACCTAAATGCCCATTTCAGACCCTAAACAAAACCCAAATACCCATTTCTTCATCATTCAGACCCTAAACAAAACCTAATGTCTATTCAGACCCTAAAGCAAACAAAAAGCCCATTTCAGACCCTAAAACAAATCCTAAATACCCTATTTCTTCATTCAGACCCTAAAGAAAACCTAATGCTCCATTTTTCCAGACCCTTAAACAAAACCTAATGCCCATTTCAGACCCTAAACAAAACAAAAAAGCCCATCTCAGACCCTAAAACAAAACCTAAATACCCATTTTTTCAGACCCTAAACAAAACCTAAATGCCCATTTCTTCAGACCCTAAACAAAATCTAAATGCCCATTTTTTTTTTTTTCCAGACCCTAAACATGCTCACACTCTCCAAGGGGACTCTCGCATCCCTGTTGCTTGATTCAAAGTGTGGAAAACCATGGAAGCTTTCTCAAGCACGTGCAAGGAGGTCAATAAAGTCGGGTGTGGCACGCAGCTCATAGAGCGCACCTTCGCGCCCTGCCACCGGTCCTTGAGCCAGTCGCCGTGTGCCGCGCTTGTAACGACGCTTGCAGGGCCCAAATTTCCGCGCACGTCTGACGTGACGGGGCAGCCCGTTGCCAGCTCTACAAGGCTTCCTGTCGCAGGTGGCGAGCGTGACGGCATCGGTGGTGACAGCACGGCAGCTTCTTCACCACGTAGCTGCGCACCGCCTCTCTGTACAAACCCCGTGAGGGCTTGGGGCCCGACCGCAGGGGACCCCAAACCCGGATGCCGGGAGGTCTCACCCACACTGCGCACTCCCAACGCTGCCGAGGTGTGTACGAGGCCCAGTGCCAATTCAGCCGGGGCCGGTGCCGCAGATGTCATGGAAGTGGACGATGTCCAGAAGAGCAGTTTCGCCATGACCGCGATGCCGGGAAGGGCGAACAAGGCAGGGACTATAAGGAGGAGCACGCGCGGCCAGGGCGCGTTCTTCCGCTTGAGAGGAGAGGCTGCCTCCCGCTCCACCCCCACTCCGATGCGCTGTAGCGGAATTCGGGGGCCTAGAGTTAACATTAAGCGGTCCGAGTCGAGCTGCGCGCGGTGCTTTCTGGGGCGAGAAACCTGTATCACCACCGCCAGCTCGCCACCGGCAGGACATCGTGAGCCAGTGCCTCGTGCCGATGAAGGACCCCCGCAAAGATGGAGCTCGGGGCAACACAGGCTGACGTGGGTGGAGACCCTCGGTAGCAAGGAGATGTAACGAAAGGAGGGGACATTGAACTGTTCCTCACAAGCCTTCGTATTTTGGCCCAGTGAATCATATCCAGTGTCTCCTGCATCGTGCAAGAGGTTGCTGGCATCAGGAACGTCCGGAACCAACACTCGGAACGGCCCCGCGCGCCCGCATATATGCTTAGACCACATATAAGCTCAAGCTTGGCGGTTTCCTTGCATGAACAAAACCCTTCTTGAATATCGAGGCTCTCATGTTCACCATCACTCACTTGCGAGGCGTGCACAGCGACACTTAAGAGAACCCCACGCCGGTTGCAAGCCGTTTGGCTGCTGAAGGTGGCAGAAGGCAAGGAGATCCGCACTGAAGGGAGATCCGCACTGAAGGGAGATCGGCACTAAAGGGAACCGAGCGGAACCCCCTGTCTCAGAAGAACACCGGCACCCTGAAGTAACCGCTGGGGACTGAGAAATATGGGCTGTGTCGTTCTCGGGTTCGAGCCTCACCCTCGCCCTAAAGGGTATCCATGAATATGACGATGGTAGCGCCGCGGCACAAAAGCAATTTTATAAAAACGTGATTAGCATGCCCGAGGATAGCGTTCTTAGTTGAAGTGTGCGAGAAGGATAACGTGGTTGCGGTGTTGTTCTTGCAGCTCCCAGGACCGGGGATTGAACGATCGGTCCCGGGTAGGAGGAGAGGTTGAAGACTGGTGCCAGGTTGGGGCTCCTAAACATTTGCTTCTAAGTCGGCCCCATAGAGAGAAGAACAGCCGGAGATTTTCTTCGCCGTCAAACGGCCGCTTGAAACGATAGTCGCCTAGATGGTCTGTACTTTCCCGTTGCAAGCTGCACAGGGTTTACGGAAAACCCTATGAAAAATAGCATGAACGACCTCGTGCGCAGTTCTATCAATCAACTCCCAAGGTTGTAGCCTGCACACCTTCAGGGGCAGCGCCAGCCTTCCGACGTAACAAGAACAATGAGCTCTTTCATCGTGGGGTTCGCTATGGCTGACAGCGTAGTCAGAAGTTCGATGTCCTATAAACTGAGGTACTTGTGCACAAGCCGTTGACGTTCATGCGGGATACCAAAAATCAATATATAGTACAGTGCGATTTAAGGTTTTGAAAGAGCATCTTTAGGTCGAGTACTGTGGCCCTGTGTGACAGGTCGATCGTGATAAGCGCCCCCGCCGTGCTATATAAACAAAAGCTGGAGTGGCGCACAGACCGCTCGTTTTCAAACAAATATTAAAGGTGCTGGTATCGAGCTGTTGATGTCGTTTTGTGATTCCTTTCGTATGAGTTTCAGTTTGGAACTTGAGTCGATTTAGTCATCTGTCGTGTGACAGTAGAGCCTTCCGGTCGACCGCAAGTGTGAGTTACTCTCAACTTCAGGTGGGGTGCCACCTAAAATAGGTTTTTTGGGGGCTGTGACGCCAAAAAATGTATTAATTCGGGGAATGGGAATTGGGGGTAGGTGTGAGTGATCAACTTGAAGTCATCTAGAGAAACTTCTAGATTCAAGTTTATTGACTATTTTTCTTACAAATTGAACACTTAGGACGAATCCAACAGAAAACTGCTACAAATATTTGTTTACAATAGGGAGCACCGAAATCACAATGTAAAACTTTCACTTGAAAAAGTAAATAGTAAGTGCCTCGTATCAATAGGGAGTTAATTTCCTTAGAAAAAATTGGCGACAAAAGTTGAGGGCTCATTTTCGAGAAAATCCGAGAAAAGTCTCTGCCTGTGCAAGTGTTCTGTTGGAGATCTGACAGAAAAGGCTAATATGTATTATATGCTGAGATTCAGTAGTTCAGTACCACGTATGACGTATGACAGTGACAGTGACAGTACAGTGACTTCCTACCTGTACTCAGTAGTTCGACTTCGGTAGCTTAGACTGTGACACACGATATGATTGCCTAGTGACGGCCTCAGAGCTTAGATAGCCTGAGAGTTGTGTATTCATTTCTATCTTTTGATATACCCGATTGCCTCGCTCAAACCCTACGGCGTTCAGCGTTTTCAGTGTGTCACTAGGACATTCTAGTAGGCTATAGGCCCACCACTTGCCTAAAGTGGTTTTGATTCAAAGCCACTAAATGGCTGGCTAAAGCTGTAGAGGGGCGAGCGTGGCTGAGTAGGTAGAATGTTGCGGGGTGCCGCGTTTTCGCGGCACAACTGACTGCGTGGATGGAGAGGTAAGCGCGACGAGTGGCGGAGGAGAGTACGGAGAAGATGGGTCAGAGAGCGTTGGGGCCCCCGATGGTATGCAGCATTGCGCAGAGTTTGGTACTGAGTGGTTCGCGACACGTTAAAAAGGCCATGACCTCGGGCATCGACAAGCGCGGAGACCTCGACCCTACTCTCCTACTTTCCGCCCACCCCCGCCGCTCCGCATTTTTCCTCACTGCTCTATGCGTCTTTACCCGTATCATTTTACCTTAATTTGCCACGCTTGCCGCTTGTTTGTGAACTTTGAGCGGATTTTGGAATCTTGCGGGCGACTTGGCCGTTTTTTACCACTTATAACTTACGGACCACTTGGACTCAGACATTTTCCTTTGGAGGGTGTTTTTACTTCGCCATTCCCGGCCGTGTTACCGAGTTTCGTGGGCATCGGAGCAGATTTTGAATTTATCTCGGATTTGGCCCCTTCCTTGAGGGGGGCTCACCCTTATCGTTAGGGTTTCATCGCTTCGGTGCTTCGCTTACGGTTACCATGGCTACCGTGGATCCTTCCGATGGATTCACCACTCCGGTCCCGGCTGGGATCGACACGCGGAGGGCACTTCCCTTCAGCGACGGCCCTGAGGAGCCTGTGCCCCCTACACCTCGCTGTGAAGAATCGCCCACTTGCGGGTGATGAGACAGGCGGTGTTGTGGTTATCAGGGAATTCCTTAAGGACTGCCAAACTATTCTCCGCGAGCCTGGTCACAGGGCCAGTATCATCCAGCAAGTTCGTGACCAATGCCGGCCCACCCACATCAAAGCCTCGGAGTGGGTATTCGACATCGACAAGATCAAGGGCCAAGTGCCTCGGGAAATCGCCTTGGACCGCTTCACTCAGGCGGTAAAAACCCAGCTAACTGACTTCAATCTCCAGTTTGCCACGGTATTCCACCCGACAGACCTCACCACGCCTGTTCTCCCTGAGGCCACTCGTATTCTCTACCGCATCCTGACGTCATTGGTGCGAGGATCATGCCTTCGGCTCATTGAGGAGTCGGCTACGGTGTCTCCGGATGATGGACGCCGTGCATGGCAAATAATAATAATAATAAAACATTTACGCTAGCAAAGGGGACAAAGTCCTGAGAGTGCGGTATCCCTGCAAAGCAGGCTAGTGAAAACACCAGGGGCTACTCCTCTCGCTATAGCGCGCCCACAAAGGGGCTCAACCCACTTCGCCAGGTGACATCTAGAGAAAAAGCTAAGTGCTAGGCAAAAAACTCTAGAAGATGGAGAAGCACCATGGCCGGGTGAGTGGAGGGAGGCTGAATCAAGCGGTGGGGAGAGAAGTCGGAGAATTAAGGGGGTTTTTGGAGACGTTGAGGAAGGGGGTCCGGGTGGGCGGGGAGAGGGGTGGCGGGGGAGGGGAGGGGGGACGGCCCCTCCCCTTGGGGACACGGGACCATCTTTTATTGCAAATTTTTGAGAATTATTGCAGGAGGGTTTGAAGAAAGTCGTTTGATTGTTGCACAGCTTCTGTTTCTGTCATGGCTTCACTGCTCGAGATGTCAACTGTATGCGGGTCAGTGTTTAAGGTGGTGGTGGTGTTTAACAGAAACACGTCTCGCCTATTTTTGGTGTGTTGTCTACAAATTCTTGATAGTTTTCTAAGAAGAGGTTTAATCTTGCCACGGGGAACACCTATCGTGTTGAGGACAGTACCAAAAAGAGGAGGGAGGTATCCCATGAGTGTGAGAACTTTGGGCCATTTAACGGTGTTTATGAAGGGCTTGGAATTTGCGTTGGTGATTGTCGTGTCGTGGTGACCACCATAATAAGGCTCAATATCACTCTGATGATAAGGAGGGTCTTGAGTGGGCCATGGGCAAAGCGAAGAAGGAAGTACTTTGACGCTTTCGTTCAGAACTTCATCCCAAATATCAGAGTTGACTCCTGTGTATTCTAGCCTCTTCTTCGTGACTCTGGACTTAGGAAGGACGTTGAGGAACCATCTGGCAATCTTTTTCTGTGTAGGCCTCCAGTCAAAGACTGGTTGAGTATCACTGGGTGCACTGTCTATAGCTATGATAACAACATCCGAAAAGTCATCCTTATAGCATCCACCACCTGGGAGAACGTAGGGGTCATCACCCGTCCAATAGCCATGTGGGATAAATGGAATAGTGTTATGCGGGAATCTGAAAACAAGTTTAAAACCTTTGTCGAACCATCTTTTTTGGTTTTTGGGAGACAGCGGAAGAATCCATGTTCCTGAAAATCCGGGGACGGTGTTGGCCGCTTTATGTCCCATTTCCAAGGTAGTCATAACCGCCGAAGATTTGCCCTTTTCTTTCCCATCAAAGGGGGGATTTCCATAAACGATTCTGCCGATGCCTGTTATCGGATCAACGTAGGCATCCCAAGCGAGACCATCAAAGCCAATTTTCCCATAATGGCAGAAGCGGGCATGAGGGCTTTTTTCATTCTTGTGGTGGGTATGCATCTTCTCGAGTGAATTCTAGGGTGGGCATTTAGTGGGTTGGAGAAGAGTTCACAGCCGTTTTTGTCAAGATTCCTGTCATCCACCAAAATATCTAAGAGGCTTCTTCTGATTGCATAGCAGTTTTTAGGATCCCCCGATTCAAACTTACATGCATTGAGTGCTTCGTGAATATCGTGTGCCCTATTCGAGTACTCCGCAAGTGAGCATGGAACTGCTTTGTCGGAAAGGCGGTGCCAGGCCAAAAGTTTCCAAAACTCTTTCTTTTGGACATATTGGAGTTCGGGATATTTAATTGTCCCCGTGACATGGTCCACTTCAGGTTTAGCGGTCACAGCAATGGTATTCTTTTTTGAACTTGATGGTCGGTACATGCTAGCTTCCGGGAGAGCGTGTAAGTATAATTCCTCCTTCATTTCCTGTCTTAGGTCAGCAAGTGGAAAAAGTTTCGATGGCTCTATTTTGATGTATGTGGTACCTTTTCCAGGGTTTAGTAGTTTGGGCTTTTCTGAGATTTCTTCAGCAATGATTTTCCTTAGTTCGCCATCTTGGGTTGTTCTAAGACTATGCAAACTATTATTATGTCCTGAGCATTCAAGTTGGATGTGTTCGAAGGTGCATTTTGTATTCTGTTGGCAGTAGGGGCAGTTTTCAGTCCCGATTTTCCCCAGTTTAAATAAACGTGCTGGAGAGGCTTGGAGACCCAGGAGTTCTCTGCTTCTAGAAGCGGTGAAAGCTTTAGGTGTTATTTTGGAAATATCTTTAGTGGGGGCGGTGTTATTCTCGTTAAGCATTCTCAAGTACTTCCCTTGAGACTGTAGAGTTCTCCAATTATGATAGTGTGATAGACGTTGAATTCTTCTAATGTGACTACGGATATCGCCTAAAATAGGGACCTCAAAAAAGAATAATGAGAAGGGCAGTTTCTCGGCAGGGTCGTAGCGGGAGATGTCTGAGCAACCCCCTCTGAATGAGGCTCTTTTAGCAGTACGGTCCACTCTGTCATGGACTTTGTCATTATTGTGACCCCTAATCCATTTAAGGATGATTTTACTGTGGTCTCCTTCACTGTAGAAGCCAAGTTCTTCTAACAGTAGGCGAACAGCCTGCACATCTCTGCGATTAGCTTCACGTAGTTTGTCCCGAGCACTCATGGATCTGCCATCCTTTGTTACAGCAGATATTGCGGCCATGGAGTCAATGGCATGTACCATTGGAGTCATGGATTTGAGGAGATTCTCTTTTTGTTCTGTGAGTAAGAATCGCAGTCCCGCAATTTCAGCAGATGTACTACTAGGGTTTTGGATATCTTCCTTGATAAGAAGCCCCGGTGCGGCGAAAGTTCTTGAGGGGGGGATATTCATCTTCCGAACAAGTGGCATTCCGTTGTCAAAGTTTTTTATGGCATATGCTGCACCACTGCATGCTGATTTTTTACCGGCGAATAGGGAACCATCGCTTGCCATATCATAATCCTCCATTTGTTTGCTCTTTTCGGCGAAGGGGGTAGATTCTTCTTCTGAGTCGCTAGGGCAGCTGTATTCACTTTCTTCTTCCGCAGTTTTGTTTTTCATTCTGGCAATAATGGTCTCATATTGTCTGTCTAAGATGTAATCATAGTGTGAGTTAATATCACTGACTTTAGCAAGAACAGAAGAGGGCGGGTCCATATGGTCATTATATTCGAAAATGGAACCTGCTGGAATTAGGATGCAACCGTCATCGGTGATGCTATATTCAAAGTCGTATTGAAAACTGTTGGTGCATGGCTCGTCATCTGCCGGGCCGTTGCCAGGCGACGCAGGCCGTGGGTGTCCTGGCATGGCTACCTGTTCGAGACAGCGCCGGCGATCGAGCTGCTGGAGGATGTTGACCCCGAGCCCTATATTAAGGGTTTCATGCAGCACCACACCGCTGTCCGGTCCGAGCTCAGACCTGGTGTGAGCCTGACGATGTGTGGGGTGTGGGGTTCGCCTTGGACCTCCTCACCCTTCGCATGTGCCCTCTGTATTATAAGGATCTTCTGCAGGAGTGGAGTTCTAAGACGGCCGAGGGCAGGGAGAAGCGGGCTCTCGGCATTCAGCAGTTCACGTTGGCTGTCAAGGCCTTCCACCAACAGAAAACAGAAGAAAAGAAGCTGCTTAAGGAGAAGAAGAAAAAGGATGGGGTCTCCGCGTTGGCGGCCTCACTTCTCTCTGGGGAGTCCCCTTCTGCCGCCCTTATGGCCCGTGCGGGCATCCCGCAGACTCGCATTGTTGGTGGCCGCAGGCGTGACGAGCCCAGGCACCCGCCACAGGCTCGGGATGCTCAGCCGCAAGCATCCGGACAGGGTGCTCACCGGTCTGGGGGCGACAGGGGTACAGCTCCCCGCGCCAGACCGGCCCGCGGCGGGAAGAATCGACAACAGAACATGAAGGGGCACAGGAAGGGCTCCCACCCTTCCCCTCATGCCCCTCCACCGCGGACTCAGGGGCAGCGGCAGCCTGCATCCGGTGGTTCACCGACTGCCTTGAGAGTGACCCGAGATGCACAGGGTCGCCACTCGGTCCAGTGTTGGGACTGCGGCGGCCCTCACTTCCGCCGTGATTGCCCTGGAGGGGTGCAGAGTGCGCATGTGGCGGGGTTCCACCCCGAGGGCACGCCGATTGCGGAGATCCTGTCAGAGCTGGATGAGGCTTTCCTCGATCCGGAGGAGGAGGTTTACGAGTCATGCTTGTACTCTTACTCATTGGAGCTCGGGGAGGCACCGCTTGACCTCCCCGCGGCCCAGGCGGCTGCCGTTGTGCCGCACTCTGCCGTTGACAGTGAGGAGCCGTGGACTGAGTCGGAGTGGGCTATCTGGGACTCATGTGGCCGCTCGGAGGAGCAGTTCTACGACGCTGTCAACCGCTTCAACTCGTACCAGGACCCTGACGATGGGGACTGCCCCGACGGTGAGATGACACCTGCTCAGCTCCACGTTGCCGTGCACCAGCCTTCGGACCCTGCCATGTCTATGCAGCACTTCATTAGCTAATGAACAGTTTCGTCTTGTCCCAGGCTGCCAGGAGAACGGCAGTGGAGCGTGCTGTCCAACGCGCCCTTCAAGGACCTGGTGGCTCCAGAGTGTATACTGGAGCGGGCGCTAATGTGGATATGTCTCAAGTGGCCACCCAATCTGAGGCAAGGAAGGCAGCCGAGGAGGCCGCACATGGGTGGCACGCTAAGCTGAAAGTGGAGCATTCAGTAAAGTTAGAATATGCGGAGAAAGCTGAGCTGTGCAAGAAAATCGAGATGGAGCACCGGTGGCCGAATCCGATGTCGAAAGACGAGGCGGCGGAGCAAGGGAGTGTGTTCCGTCTCCCCATCGAATGCCTGTACCACGCGAAGGGGTACGAGGCCTGCCGGGATCAAGAGAGGGGCTGGGTGAACGAGATCAAGTCCGGTAGGAAGGAGAACCCGTGGGCCCATTTCAATGCGGGTCTCGTTGCGATCGACGATGTCAAAACCCGTGCCGAATTCTCCCTGAAAAAAGCTCTGAAGGGAGAATACAGAGGCAAGGTTTTTGGGCACCAGCACTGTTATCAAGCCACCGACGAGTGTCACGAGGAAGTCCCGTTGGAGGTAGCTTTCCAGTCCTACAGAGGTGAGACGTCTAAGGTGCCTTTACTGTTGTTTGGCTTCTTTAATGTTGTTCAATTTATGCACTCATATACTTGCTTTTGCACGAGTACGTGTAAAGAAACGTAGTGTAGAACTTAAAATCAAGTGTGCGCCCACCACTTAAGTACAGAGTGCGTGGCATGTACATGGGCACAACTTATTGTCCTGACTGCCCCGGTGTGCATGGTTGAAGTGTACCCTGCCTAGATTCATGCTGGCATGGCAAAATTTGGCGGATATTCACTTTTTTGGTGTACGTGTCTATTGTGCAGGATCTGTTGGTTTTGCGCAGGCTTTTTAGGATTTCTGTACGAATCCGCTGGTTTGCGAGCTCTCATGCCGGTTCACGTGGCAAATTCACAAGACTATTGGATGTTTGAAAGCTCTTCAGCCAGGATGATGTAGATAGATATCTTGTTTTTCCAAATTGTATTATTGCCCGCCACCTTAGCATTTTGTTCTGTTATCACCCTAGAATATTCTGTCATCACTTGCCACCTCTGCCGATAACTAATATATAGCATCCGATGTGTCAACTGATGGTAGCTCTAAAAAAGTAAGGATCCGGTAATTCACATTATCGCTTTTTGGCTCAATCTTCGGGTTGTGGTGCGGACAAATAAGATGTGCTGATAAGCTTATTCGGTTGATTGGGCAACTTATCAGCCTAATTAACAAATATAGTGTTGAGACCCTATCTCACTAGGTTGATAATCAGCCAAGTCAGCACCCGATATTAGAGTTGGGTGATTACTTATTGGGACATGGCAGGCCACATCAGCTTGCTACGTCTTGATTTAAGTAAACACCTGATTTTGTTATCGGTGGGTGACTAGGTTAATAAGTTCCTTGGTCACCCGAATAAGCTTACTATCACATCTGATGTGTTAGCATCACGTGTGGGGGAGTACACATGACTAGTGAGTACTGAGTACAGTGGTTAGTCAGGTGTCCCGTAACAGCTGATGACCCGACAACGGGTGTCACTGTCCTAGTCCATATTCCACCATCAAAGCCTGATGAGATCAGTAAAATATAATGGATATTTTACAATTTGAAAGCAGAAACAACAGAAGACGCAGACTAAGATACAATAATAAAATATTGTGAGTGTTTTATTATCGGAGAACTGCAAAATGTTGACGGCGGATGTGGCATCTCGGGGCGAGGGGTGACAGAGCAGGGCCCACTACCCCCCCCCCGCCCCCCCACTGTGGGGGTGAAAGTGGTATCCTCGTGACCGCCAAGAGACTGAGCGAAAAAGGGATAATGTGAATCATAACCGGGCCTAGAATACCAATTAAGACCAAAAGTAACAAATGTATATATACATATGTATTGTTGTAACGCACCACCAGAGTGGAGACTTACGGCTTACGGTGAATACGATTACAGTGTCGAGAAATCACCGTATCGCGTATATACGGCGTATATACGGCGTAAAATACGGTATACGGCGTAACGTATGCGTATATACGGCATAAAATACGAGTTCCTCGACAGTGAACTACGGCGTATTTACGTCGTATTTACGCCGTAAGTCTCCACTCTGCGCACCACTATGCATGATTCATAGTGTTGGACATACTGCATTATTTATCATGTCACCCGCTATGTGCGATGCCGCGAGGGGGGGCGCCAACCTCCGGTGTGGATATCTTATATGGTGTATTTTATGCGTGCAAACAGCAATATTCATCACTAGAACGCGTTTGGTGGTTGTAAATGGTGGTGTAATGTTCTGGTTGGTTAGAGTAAATTTTACGGTGGGTTGCCAATATCTTTTTACTTTGTAGGCTCGTGTCGGGCATGTGGTCGGGCTGAGGGGATTATTAGATGTTTGGAAATCAAGATGGATGTATCGTGACCTTAACTTTTGATATATAGAACAAGGATTCTGACTAAAAAACACTAAAAATTCCTAAAGTTCCCTAAAAATTCATTGAAGCCCCTAAAAGCCCCTAAATCCTGGGTAAATAGGATTTAGGGGCTTTTAGGGGCTGGTTTGCCCTGTGGAAACCGCTGAAGTCTGAAAATGATGGCGAGAATCTAACATCGAGAGCCTAAAAAGTGTGTATAAATTTTGAGAGGGCCTAAGCGAGTAGGAAACGCTGAATATAATTTCTGAGAAAGCCATGCCGAGGGGTATAAATTGCGAGAACGTCTTTGAACGCGTACTTGTCGCGACAATATGACAATATGACTGATGACAAGAGGAAAGGTTACTTACATTCGAACGGTTTTTCGGAAATTTGGCAGTCTTCGCTCTAAGGAAGAAGAGTTTGACCTGGGAGAGTTTGAAAACTCTTCTTCCTACGGGATATTTTAATTATTTTTAAAAATATGGATAACCTACAAAAGCGTCAGAAACTCGAGCAGGTTAGTCTTTTTTTTTCTTCTAAGAAGGGACCGGATAGCTCACGCGCGTACGTATTGCGTGTGGACTGGGTGGGGAATTGCTCGCTCTTTGATTTGATAAGTTTGTTTTCACGTTTTTTGAGAATCCTTGCTTTATGGCTTTGGGGCAGGGAAACACGATAAGGGGCCCACGCGGGGTTGCCCTGCATGGGCGCGCTGTAGAGTGTGGGCCTGAAGGTACAGCGCTGGAGGTAAGGGGGTTAGATCCCTTGAGGTTCTAGCGCTCGGGCGTGGCGCCCTCCTTGCGGCCTACAATCTAGGCTTGAAAGCCGTTAGCATATTTTTTATCTACATATGCCTTTGTTTGTTGCATAGCTTTCATTGAGGTACTTGAATGTATTTAGGTTATCCGCTCTAGGTTAATGTGTTCTTGATCGCGCATTACGTAAACCTTTCCCAAAAAAGTGCATGCACAAACTGATACTGTCTTTTTTTTTGTATTTTCAGGGGGTTGCTCCGGCGCGAGGACTGATGAGCGTGGGTAGCACGCGCCCTGCAAGAGCGCTCGAGGTATGCCTCTCTTATTCCTTCTAAATTCTCCCTGCCCCTCACCCCCTCAGCGCCTAACCTTCACCCCCCCTCACTGTACGTATCGATTTGCGTGCGTTATTAGATAGTTTCTCTGTTGACTGGCGGACCACAGTTCTCTGATACTGTGGTCCGCGAGTCTTCGAAACTTTAGAGTTTCCGTTCGGGTGGCGGCGGCGGCCTTCCGTCACTATTTGCTGGCTAACCTCACGGCATCTATCACCATCACTATTTCCTGGCTAACCTCACAGCATCCATCACCGTCACTATTTGCTGGCTAACCTCACAGCATCCATCACCGTCGCTATTTGCTGGCTAACCTCACAGCATCCATCACCGTCACTAT
>LGRX02013048.1:0-15391 GCA_001247695.2 Cymbomonas tetramitiformis | reverse complement strand
GGTATTGAGCAACGCCATGGATCACCATACCTCCATGAGAACCAGGCTCGTGTGGAGAGGTCTCATAGGACAGTGCAGGCGATGGCTCGGGCGCTGCTCTTGACGTCTGGGTTTGGTGTGGACATGTGGCCACTTGTTGTTCGTCACTCCGTGTACATTCTGAACAGAACATTCAAGAGGTCCATGCACAAAAAGTCCCCTTATTACAGATTGTATGGGCAGCACCGGGACCTTTCCCATCTTCGAGTGTTTGGATGTCTGGCATATGCTTTTGTAGACCCGGGCGGAAGGGAGCAAAAGCTTAGTGACCGAGCACGGCAGCTGAGGTATGTTGGTCACTCTGAGGTCTCATCAGCCTACTTATCGTATGATCCCGAGTCGGGAAAGATAGTCAAGTCTGGCATGGTCAAGTTCCATGAGGCTGTGGACAAGCTGGGCAAGGTGGTCACCACCTGGGATCCCTCTGCAGTGGCCCCGCTGAGCACCAACTTCATGGTGACGGCGTTGGATGGTGCATATCATGATATTCTCCCGAGTGGGCTGGAGGACGATGTCCTTGAGGTCGGGGCCTATCTACCTGACGACAGTGACGAGATTCTGGCAGTGCTGAAGGTGCAAGCGACGGATGAAACGTGCTGGGTGAGTCTCCGAGCCTATCTGGATGGGCATCCTGAGCACCTTGTAGCTGTGCGCTCAGCTGCATACAGTGGTGACCTGAATGTTGACTATCCTCTCTTCACTGAGGTCACGGTGGACGCCGGGAGGAAGGAGATGGAAGCTGGTATCATATGCGCACGAGCGGTGGGGGCCAGTTCAGTGCCATACTGTGTTATGCTGCTCACCAACTTCACACACATCGACCTGCCGGTGGGTAAAGTGCAGCTCCCTCCTGAGCACACGTGCTTGGCAGCTATGGGGAAGGCGTGTGCTAGGGGCTCAGTGGATGTGCTCCCAGATGGTGTGACTGAGCCAAAGGGGGTCAAACAAGCTATGGAGGTGCCTGATGCTGATGAGTGGATGGATGCCATTCAGACCGAGCTTGAGGCTCTGGTTACAGTCAAGAAGGCTCTGTTGATGATGTACTTGGAGGATGTGCCTCCCGGTGTACGTCTATTGGACATGTCGTTGGTCTTGAAGGTCAAGCTGGACAAGCACCGGCAGAAGCGCAAGGCGAGAGTATGTGTGAAGGGCAACAAGCAGGAGTATGGTGTTGACTACTTTGACACCTTTGCCCCGTGCACACAGTTGTCTTCAGTGAGGCTGGTTATTATTCTAGCGCTCAACCTTGCCCTCGAGGTGTATCACATGGATGTGGAGACAGCCTTCCTGAACTCGATCCTGGAGGAGGACTTATATGTCAAGCTCCCTAGGGGGCTGGAGTATAAGGGCAAGACGTGTGCCAAGTTGCTCAAGGTGGTGTATGGCCAAAAGCAAGCAGGCAAGGAGTGGTTTGAGACCAGCGATGCCTTCATTATGAGCTATGATGAGAGGATGAGGCACAGTGATGTTGAGCCTTGCCTCTACTACATCCGAGATTCTGGCATCACGGTGATCATCTTGGCATATGTGGATGACTACCTTGTTGCCACCGACAGCCGTTCATGGTATGACAGCTTTGTGGCGGCCTTCAACTCCCAGTATGCCTGCAAGGACTTGGGTGTGCTGGATCTTGTCATGGGCATCGGTGTGCGCTGGGGCCTTGGGGTGGCATATCTGTCTCAGTCTGGGTATATATCTCAGATGGTGGAGACCTATGGACTTCAGGATGCGAAGCCGGCGAGCCTGCCTATGACTCCTGGGTGCTCTCTTGCCCCATCTGATGGTAAGGATGTCACCATTCCATTCAGGGGGTTACTTGGGCTGCTGCAGTGGGTTGCACAATGCACACGCCCTGACATCATGGCTGCCGTGTCGGCTCTCTCTCGTTTTTGTGCATCTTATGGCCCAGAGCACTTTGTGGCCCTGAAGCAGGTTGTCAGATACCTTAAGGGCACTGTGAACCACGAGCTAGTATTGCGGACAACCTCCTCTGTGCCAAGGGGGTTGGGTCTGGCCAGTGGAGCACTACCGCTATGCATATACACTGACGCTGATTATGCTGGGTGTAAAACCACGAGGAGATCCACATCTCGCATTACAGTCTATCTATGTGGCAGCTTACTGATCTTCTCCTCCATCATGCAGAGATGTGTGTCGCTGTCGACTACCGAGGCTGAGATCATCGCCATGTCTGAAGGGGCTCGGGAGATCAAGTACATCATCAATGTGCTGAACGACTTGGTGGACATCTGCAACCCGGTGCCTATGTACTGTGACAACCAAGGGGCCATTCATTTGGCCTCCGACTATGTCAACAACAATATATCCAAGCACATTGAGGTGAGGAACATGTACATCCGAGAACTGGTGAAGTCCAAGACGGTGGAAGCCCTGTACGTTGCCTCGGCAGACAACACAACTGACATCTTCACCAAACCTCTTCCTCTACCAGCCTTCCTCACACACAGGGAAAGGCTGGGTATCATCAAGTTGCAGAACTCCATCTCTGAAGACTGAGGACTGAAGGGGCACCATCCCCATATCACTGGAGCTGGAGGGGCACCATCCCCATATCACTGGAGCTGGAGGGGCACCATCCCTAAAACTGGGTGTGACAGACTGAAGGGGCACCATATCCGAGAACTGGCATTAGCTAGACAGTCACCCTTTAGAAGAGGTATTGGAATCTGCAGTGCCTGCTGATCAGTTTGGTGTAAAGCATCACTGTCTAGGCCTTGTATAGCAGTCAGGATGCTCAAACGCTAAAGAAACCCTGAAGGAACCCTAAGAAACCCTTAGATCTAGATCTGTAGATCTGCTGAACTAATCGTAGCCGTTAGATCATTGATGACCATCGGTAAGTGCGTAATAGTTCATCGGCCCATCACTACAGTGTCACTGCGGTCGGTATGAACACGACAGTGACACGTAGGACTCTGATTAGTGAACTTTCACTTAGACTGCCCAATCAGTAATGATTGGGCGCTGAAGTTCGTGGCGTTTCAAGCTGCGAACTGGTATATCTTTTGAGAATGAAAGTTTACGCTCGCTTTTTTGTGAAAACAGAGTTTCGAATTCTAACAGACAGCACCGCGGTCCTCACAGCCGGCCCCCCCATCATGTGGCAGCACCGCAGTCCTCACAGCCGGCCCCACCATCATGTGGCAGCACTGCAGTCCTCACAAGCTCCCCCCATCACGTGGCAGCACCGCGGTCCTCACAGCCGGCTCCATCATGTGGCAAGATGTGGCAGCACCGCGGTCCTCACAGCCGGCCCCACCATCATGGCAGCACCGCGTCCTCACAGCCGGCCCCCACCATCATGTGGGCAGCACCGCGGTCCTCACAGCCGGCCCCACTTATCATGGCAGCACGCGGTCCTCACAGCCTCGGCCCCCACCATCATGTGGCAGCCAGTGGCAGCACCGCGTCCTCACAGCCGGCCCCCCATCATGGCAGCACCGCGGTCCTCACAGCCGGCCCCCCCATCATGTGGCAGCATGTGGCAGCACCGCGGTCCTCACAGCCAGCCCCCACCATCATGTGACTGCAGTGATGAGGGGCATCGCGGCCTCCGAGGTGCCGATTCCCACCAGGAGGCACCGCAGTGATTACTGCTGCCCAGAGCCACCCACGTGGAAGACTGGCTGCTGGGGCCCCTACAGTGGTGCTTGGGGCCAGGAATCGCTGTGGTACACAAGGCGCACAGGCGCTGAAGCCTCCCAGCTGATGCCTTGGAACCCTCAAACTCGCCCTTGAGGAACCCTACCCAACCCACGACTAAACCATTAGACTAAGGTGCGGATCGTGACAGCTTTTGCAAACTACGAGGGCCCGGGATGGGAGAATCGGGGAACTTGACAAATCAGTTCCGTGCGGAAGGGCAAACATAAACGACATATCATGATACGGCACAAATGGCTGCTCATTGATAAAGCAGCTTTCGGAAACTTCAGTTCTGCAGTAAACGCTCAGCTGATCTGATTGTGTCCTCACAAAAGCTGAACACCAGGACATCTCTCCGTCGCCGCGGAAGCCTGTGCAGAGGGAAGAGCCTGGCCGGCGCAGCGGGCCGGCGCCGGCTGACCTGGGAATGCTCGGCCTTGCTGCGCAACTCGGAGCATTTCTCTGCCAAGGTCAGCACCTCATCCTGCAGCCCATCCTTTTGTGCTTGCAGCTGTGACACTTGCTGCTGTAGGCGCACAACTTCCGCTTCTTTTGTTGAGGCTTCTGCCGACAATCCCTGCTGCAAGCTCCGAGCCGTCAAACAGTTCCCACGCAAGAAGAAGAGATGCAACCCCCGAGCCGTTGAAACATCGAAGGCAATCTCTGCTACAAGCACCCAAGCGGTGGGCTCAAAGTCCCTCTGGCACCACGTGCAAGCACTTGTCAGGGTAATCACGAATAGCCTTTGCCTGGGAGCCTGGGCAGCGCCGGGGAGTGCTCACAGGTTCCACGACAGGTCTTCGCGGCTCCAGGAGGCTGAGCACCGTGAGAGGCGGGCGTGCTCTCGCTGTCGCTTGACCGTTGTGGACGCCGAGCACTCCTGTGAAGTAGCAGCAGTGAGGGACCCGGGCGTCAGCCCTTCAAGCTTAGGGCGCTCAAGAACGTCAACTCGCGGCTCAGGAACCAGCCTTTGGAGGGGAGAGAAGCCCTGCAGAGTGCTCACTGCGGTCACCGCAGAGCACCTCGAGGCTGCGGTTGCCCCCCCCCCGGCACTTCAACACAGCGGTCACCGCAGAGCACCTCGAGGCTGCGGTTGCATCCCCCCGGCACTTCAACACTGCGGCGACCAGCGGAGAACCCTTTTGAGCACAGTGAGAGGACTCGCTAGGTCCTTTCCCGCCGATTTCCGCTTCAAATGGCACTCGAATTAGACTGCGCCAGAAAAGAGGCAAAGAAGCGTAGCATCCGCATCCGCCGACAATACGTACGCAACCCAGGAAAGGAAGGCTTGCGTACCAGGTGCATTCAGACTCTTTTTCTTATTCTCTTCGACCCTCTTCTCCAAACGACTCCACTGTTATAAAACCACCAGCGCTATGAGCGCGTAAACTTGCGCCATAATTTCACGACAGATTTAGCTTGAATACACTTCGCTTCCTTGCACACTCGAAATAACGCTATCCAGGAGATGTCTCTCGGAGAAAACTTGTTCATACACAATCTCACTCACTTTCAGAATAAGCGAACCAAACAATGGTGGCCACTTCCTGCACGGCCTTGTCTTATCTGTGGTCTATGTCTAGTCATGCAGAGATTTCTCGTTGGATCACCTGGGATTCAAGATTATTGATGCGGCACATAAGATCCGCGCCTCGCGTCTGAGGGGAATATAGTGCTTGACCTTGTGTGTAGTGACTTTCCATCTCTCTTTACCTTAGATGTGAAGTAAAAAAACAAAACATTATTATTCAAGCTACGCACAGAAAAGGCGTTACAATCAAGTATGTATCAAACCTCATGGACACATCTAAAAATCGTTTCATGAAAATAGCAGAGTATGGTAACAAAACTAAAACCGCAGTTCGCGTCTGGCAAACTTGTCCGACCCGACTTAGCTAGTCGAAATGAATTTCGACGTCTCGACTCAAGCGAAACCATCGCTCCGCAACAGAAGTCAAGTATTCACCTATGGGATACACCGTGGCAAAAACAATGTGGAGAGAGTGGCTCAAGAGGGCGCATGATCCCACGACATATTCCACATTCCCCAGACCATCGGTTCTACAATTCAAATTTTGCTGTTTGAGTTCCGTTGCGAGATTTTTTGCTCTTGGCTGACAAAACTCATCTACTCGGTATCAGCCACCAAAGACCTAAGCTAACATCAAACATGATGATGATAGATGATTTACATGTTTTATAATTAAAATTATAGATGATTTACATCAATGAACATTAGACTTGATTTATTGTAAAAATTAACTAAATGGGGGTCAAAAAAATTCTCAAAATTTTGCAAAATTTTGAGTTGTCTCAAAATTTTACAAAATTTTGAGACGAGCGGGGCACATGGAGGCTTGGCACAACGAGAATGTATCCAACGGTGTCATGCGCGGTGCGTGAGATGCTGAGATCCAATGGTGCCATGCGCGGTGAGCCGGGGAGTCTCATATATTGGGGTGAGCGGGTGACATATGATATACCGCAAGGTGATATATACGACACCTCCAAGTTTCCACAATTCCAAGTTTGACCTGCGGAAACCCGCTTAGGGTTTATATTTTTTGTTGATATTTTTTTGTAGAAGAAAAGTAGAGAGAATACCTTTTGAGGTATTTTACTCGAACTTTTCCGGTTTGCTGTTGTTATATGCACCCTGTTAGCCTGCGGCGAAAGCCGCAGGCAGTGAAGGCGAAAACTTTATGGGGAGAATGATCTGGTAATATATTCGTAACGGGTGAATATATTAGCAGTAAAGCACAGAAAACACGCAGGGCCGGGTGCTCGGAACGGTGATAACATAAACTGAATAAGTTAGTCTAGCTAGCAGGCTAACTGGCAGGTCACGGATCGGTGTCACGGCTAACTGGGTGTCACACGTCACACACACGGCGAGGGGTGAAACAGGGAGAAGCAGGCCCCCATACAGTGGGGGGGGGAATCAGCTTCCCCGTGACACCACCTCACCCCGAAGGTGTGAGTGGACATCCCGAAGCAAGCAAACCCTAAAACCTAAACTCAATGTCACTTAATGTCTGTAGTCAGAGACCCAACTAGATGTAAATAAGCATGGGCACTGTGCAGCAAGTGAATTGGCTAAGGCTAGAGTGCACGGTTCATTGCAAGTGCTCTTGATCGGTCTTGGAGCTTCCGTTGAACGGCGGAACCCATGGGGTTTCACGGAAAGCCGGCCAATCTTCATCTCCTTCGGCAAAACCCAGCATCGTGATCGGCTCGGAGTCGAAGGCGAAGTCCAGACTCCCACAGTGCTGCGGCATGCCTGCCGTGTCGGAACCCTCGGCCGGCACGGAGTGCACGTCGGAGTCCGCGGCGGGCGCGTGATCGAGAGATGGAGGCGGGTCGGCCGGGGAAGCCATGAAGGTCATGACCGCCGCATCCGGCGGCGGGTCAGGCTGCTGCTCCGCGAGCACCACAGACTGGGCGGTGGCACCACCAGCCCCCTGGAACGAGGCGAGGGCGGCAGCGAACTCACGCGGCAGTGGTCGATTGCCCGCTGGAAGAGCGGCGTCGGGGACACGCGATGCGTTGTAGGCCTCTTTGCACGTGAAGGGGCAAATGCCCCGCGTGTCATGGTGAGCGTCGGTGAGCCCCCACAACCGAAAGCAGAGAATGCACGGATACCCGACACCCTTCCAGCGCATGATTAGGGCACCAGGCGGCTCGGGCCGCCACTCACCCACGGGCTTGATGGAGTGGGTCGGCTCGCGATGGGCGGAGGCGGAGTTGAATGATGGTTTCTTGGGACGGTAGTCACCGTCACCACCACCACCACCAGGGGGAGGGGGGGGACGGTGTCAGCGGCGGGGGTGGCGAAAGGCAGCTCCTCCCTCCACACCGTGCGCACACGTAGGCACAATGTGGAAAAAGAGAACCGCGCACCACCACGGAGTTCACGGATGATGGGGACGTACAACGGGGTCACGAAGGGTGAATGCTTGGCGGAGGTGGTGAGGATGTGGTAGAGGTCCTTCACTCTCTTCTCCTCGCTGTACCCGACGTTGATGCGCGCGTGCTTGTCGCCCAAGTCACGGATGGTGGTAAGTTGGGGGGCGGGGTCGTTGTTCTCGTCGATGATGGTGGAACGCATTTTGACCCAAAAACGGTCCGTGTCGGAGTCCGGCACTCCCTCCACCTCGTACCTCAGACGCTGAAGAATGTAGCGGCCATCCCCAGGGTGTTCACGTGCTGCTTCGGTGTACAAGGCCAAGGCAGTACCACGTAGAACAACTGGTAAGACGGTGAACACGATCTCGTTCAAGACGACGTGGTAGAAGTCATAATCGTGCTCGAGGTCGAGGATCTTGGAGAAATCCGTGAAGGAGACGGGGAAGAGAACATGACGGAGCGCGGAGAGGAGGGCAGTAAAATCGGTGTCGGCAGTCTCGTTGTCGAGCGTGAAACCACGTTTAGGGTTGAACCCTCCAGTGCGCAAAATGGTGATGACGTCGGTGGAATAGGTGAAGGCGTAAGATAGCTGCTCCAGGTACTCATTTTCCCTCCCCTCCTCCACCGGAGTGGAGGAAAGTACTGACGGGTCGTTGAAGAACATGGAGGCAGTCGGCGATGGCCGCAATGACGATGGCCGCGAACGCAAGGAGGCGGTGGTGATGATCCTCCTTGGACGCGAAGTGCCAGGTAAATTGGCGTTTGATGATGGCGAGGACTGCGGGGATGCGGCGCCAGTCCGCCTTGCAGACCGCAGAGCCTCTGCAAGGGTATTTTGACGGTTTTGTGACATACTTGGAACGAAGTAAGATGCCAGATTTTCGACGGAAGTTGTAACGGATAAGTACGGATATCACAACACAAAGGAGGGGAAAACGGACCAAATATGATCCGAACACACACATGCATATACCTGCAAGGAAAGAGCTCAGTAAGACACTATCAGAAAAGAAACAACACCCACACATCCACACAGAAGTAGACAAACCCAGTAACCATGGACAAACAAGGAATCCCAGCCAACTGGAATCGAGCTCAACAAAATCACCTACTAAGATGTTAGATACTATACACCCTGGAAGCAATATGACCAAATTGCCATTTACTAGGAGAGAGGTCATAAGGGGAAAAGGGGGACAGCCCACTGAGTCATCAACCTTAAACAATAACAGGCTTGAAGCAGAAGCAGTATACAACGGAGAAGGGATTGACTCTGAACAGCTCGACGAGGCTCTCAGACTACAGGACAAAAGCTCGATCCCCCCCATAGGCTATGATGAGCTCCTTTCAAAACTGGAAACCGGGGAATCAAGCTTCTTACACCTCATTAGAAAAGCATTGGGCAAACATCTGAGGACCCACTTTGGGGTAAGCAACGGTGAACATTGGAGACTCATAACACTCCGAATTACAACAGAACAACATATAGAAGCCTATATCTATGATTCCCTTGGAGCAATGACAGCAACCGAAAGAAAAAGAAAAAAAGAAAAAACCACGCCCGTCGGGCGTATGAGTAAATTGATTTCCCCGGCCCTACTCTGGGCCGGAAGCAACCGAAACACAAAGCAAACTTGAAGGGGCGCTCTCCTCTTGGTTGCATACCCATCACAAAACCATGAAAGGGAAGAGTTGGAATGTAGAGGTATCAACTTTCAGACAACAACTGGATAATCACACCTGTGGGATATGGGTTATTAGAACAGCGGAGAAATGGAGGCAATGGTGTGATAGGAGCGGGCACATACCATTCTTCACCTATTTAAAAGAAGGAAACACTGAAGGGGAGCACCACAGTTCTGAGGCTACATTACACATCCAGGCCTTACAAGAAGTAATTCAAGATAGGATTACTCAACCCAAGGATGCAAGAGGGAGCATCAATAGCGACATCTCAAAATACAACCCTGTATACAGTAGAAAAGGAGTCATCTCCATAACCAACATTGAGACACTGTGCATAAAGCTGAAGCTAGACTTCACTTGTACCAACAACGAGCATATCCTTTATGAAATGATAAACGGGAGCCAAAAGGAATACAACAATAACACCAACAAACTTCCCCAGACAAAACACCACACCTATATTCTTCACCAAAGTCATGAATGGACATTGGCAATACACCTGAAACATAAGAACACCGTCCTCCTAATCAAACCCTTCACAAAAATGGAAAAGGAAAGTCATGACAACGAGACACCAGTATATAAACACTTAGGCCTCAGATGTGAGATCGATGCTCAAAACAAAGGTCTCCTTGTCCTCCACACAGCAATCAAAATTCAGGAAATCCTTCAAAATCTCAGATATGCAGGAGAGCACCAGTTAGAAAGAGACATCATAAACAGCATGTCCACCTCCAAAATCAAGTACCACCACGGTACCGGGAAATTCACCAGAAATGAGAAGCTAAACAACAGGGGAGCGGTAGCCATTATCAGGGAGCAGCTCAGATATGGGAATATAACCTCTGACGAAATAGCGCAAAACAGAGAATTCTGGGGAAAACAAGAGGTGGTTGGAGGCATAAGAGCAGGAAAAGTTATGGGTTCCAATGTTCAAAGCAAAAGGAACACTCCTAAAACCACAGGCCTAAGGCACCAGGCAGGGAAAAAACTGAGGAGGAAGATCCAAAATTGTGAGCGGACGGAAAACATCTTTTTCCACAAAAACCTATATGGAACGGATGGAAGATGCATTAAGCAAAAGGCAAAGCACTCACGGAATGAGGCGGAAAACATGCGGCTGCAGGATCTACAGAGAGCCCAAGGGAGAAAGGAACATATTATAGTAATGGGAATGAACATGAGAGGCCTGAGACACACAAAGGAGAACCAGGACAGTATGATAAAACTAGAGACCATCTGCAACCTGGTGCTAGACAGAAAAGCACACATCATATGTGTCTCTGAGACCAAGATCTCAAACACAAGTTTGCCAATGGTCAAGACCTTGATGTCTCAGAAAGGTCTGGGCTTTAGAATTTCACACACGGATGAAAGGGCTAGTATAGGGTCCCTCATATTATGGAATCCCAAGGATATCCCGCTGACACCCAATGCAACCTATGTGGACGGGGTGCAAAAAAGGTCAGTTATGATTCGGTTTACGGGCATAAAGGGTTTATCATTTTCGGTGGCAAGCGGGTACATGAACGATGCCAGCCTCAAAGAGGAACAAGAGGACTTCTACAAAACACTTAAGGATTGGGCAGCCAAATCAGGCGACAACAGAAACAAGGCGCACATAGAAATAGGAGACAAGAACTGCACACTGACCCAGAGCCAAAGGATAACAAAAGGTCAGCAGATGTCATATAAAGACCACCAGACAAAGAACAAACACCTCTTAAGTTATTTCAATGATGACAGGACAACACTAACAGAACTCGTCACACATATGCACCCCGAATGCAATGAGATATTCACAAGGGTTGTGAACAACAGCTCAAAAGCAAAACTAACTCATATAATGGCAAACAAAGGAATGGAAGATAGAACAGCTGCTGCTGGCTGGCTCGAAATTAACCCATACATAGTTTCAGACCACGGAATAGTCTGGGCTCAGATTGACATCAGAGGAGAGCAGATACACCTCGAAAAACTGAAACATACATATACAGAGGAAGCACGCATGAGTGGAGCAAACGACACCACCCATGACAAGTACCCTGGCTTCCCAGTAAGACTGGAGCACATACAGACAGTAAGAGGTTCTAAAAAGCTTACTAAGGCTGCGATTGCTAGATTACTGGGGGAAAATGGATACACCATAAAGCATTTTGCAAATGCAAGCATCGAACAAAACAATGCAGCACAAGCAATAAACACTGTCTTAGGTGACACCACAAACTACAATATGAAAAAGGAGGATATTTACGGAGACAAACTAAAAGAAAACCCAAGCACATGGAAGGGGAAGCTGACGAGCACAAAAGGTAGCATAAAGTGGCATAACAAAACCAAAGAATGGTGGATACATATGAACTCACCCTGGAATTCTGCACACATCCGGTCTAGGGGCAATGGCATGCCAGAGGGCGTGACACAACATGGGTACACAAAAATTGGTAATCTTTGGAGCTTGAAATTCCCAATCAATTATGGGAAAAAAGATGTCCTAAAATACCTCAAAACACACTTTCACTTGGGGAACACTGATGTCTTAAAACTCGAAGGACCCAAGGAGCATGAAGAAGGGCACATATGGGACATCTGCATGCATCAGAACCTGCAAGCAGAGCACTGGAGTCATTGTGGCAAACCCCTATTAGCACTTGACAAAAGCAAAGCATACAACTTCAAATATGCCACCGGGTGGAAAGCCTACACAGAAAGACTTCAAAAACTAGTAGACACAAACAAAGAATCGGAGGGCAGTAAAGAGAATATAGATAGCTGTAGGTCCCGTGAAGAAGATACGGACCACACCTGGGACTTCATCCATGAATCAGCAAACATAGCGGCGTGTCGGCTGCATTTGGAACAAGGGGGAAAAAGATGCACAAAAGGCCGGTCCCATCAGCCACATCAAACTATCTATACAAATGGCTTCAGACATTGAGAAAAGCACACCGGATGCTGGGAATGGCAGAAAATGAAAAGGACCTGGAAGCAACAGAATGCCTCATCAGCACCATTCCTTGTGACAGTCTTCGCAGGAAGCCACAGGAAACGGCTGAGGCATGGGGTAACAGACTTGAGGCGAACCTGCCAACAGTCACAAAGGCATTCCAAGAGAGCAGACTCAAGGACATAAGATATTGGAAGCTCCGGGAGAAGGAAGAGATGCAATATTTGTTTGCAAAGAAGGTTTCAACCTTCTTGGACAGAGCCTTAGGAAACAAGAAAGGGATGGAAAAGGGTGCAGCACCATAATATGATGACAAAGGTGAGGTACCGCCCACAGCAAATGAAAGGAAGCAGGCCATCCTAAAGGAATATAAAGAAAACAAACTTTTTTCCACAAAACCCGAAGCACCCGAGCACCTACCGCCATGGTTGAGATCAATCTTAAAGAACAGCCCCAGACTTCCCCAGTATGTCATTGAGCAGCTAGCAGAACCCATACTCATGAAGGAGCTGGAGGCAGTTTATGGATCATGTGGAGTATCCACAGCCCCAGGCCCATCAGGAATGCATTATGCACAATGGATACAGGGACCCCAAAACCTCCAGGAACTCATACTCGAAATGTTTAACAACATCTTGAGAACAGGCTCCTTTCCAAAATTAGCTAAAGCAGGCTTCATTCAGCCAATCCCCAAAGATCCAAACAAACCATGCACATCAGATAATTCCAGGCCACTCACCATGCTGGAAACAGGCATGAAGTTGTTTAATTCCATCATTGCAAACAGAATAAAGAAGGCCTTATCCAAACATCCAGTCCTCTTCCCAATTCAAGATGCTTTCCTGCCCAATAAAAACATTGAAGATTCATTGCAAGTCCTAAATGAAGTTATTTCCGACGCTAACAGATTCGACAAGGAACTGCATGTTGTCTACTTGGACCTTAAACAAGCCTTTGACCGAGCAGAATTTTGGATGAGCAAGCTAGCACTTGAGAAAATAGGACTGCCCGAAAACATTATCACAATCATTTCGGACATCACATCTGAAGCATCACGATCAGTCCTCACATCTGAAGGCATGACAGATGAATGGATGCTCGAATGCGGGGTGCCCCAAGGAGAAGTCCTAAGTCCCCTCAGGTTTGTGGCAATTATGGACATTCTAGCCATCTGGCTGGCCGAAAGGGCAAACGGTAAGAACCCCATGAAACAGACCTACGGGTATGCTCTAGAGAAACCGAGAGATGCCACCAGAAACCCGGGAGCAACATCACCCCAGAAGAACAGGAAATGGTTGAACATGAACTCGCCGCCCAACATCTTTGCCAGATTTTTCTGTGATGATATTATCTTGATAGGGAAATCAAGAGACGAAGTACAGGACATGCTCGGGGTGATCAATGAGTTCATGAGGTTCATAGGGATTCCCATTAATGCTAAAAAATCGAAATACTCTCACAGGAAATCCATTAGACAGAGGGGGAAAGCAGATGAAAGGAATACCGGATTGGAAAAGAAACTCATGTCCGGAGGTATGCTGAAAGTCGAAGAGGGAGAGGAAGGGCCCAACATATGGTCTGAATGGCTTCCACCCAAGACCCCTATATATCTTGAATATAGCAACAGAACTGAAGCAAACCGATATTTAGGGGTTTGGTTTGCGCTAGATGGCGGATGGGAACACCAAAAGCAGATGCTTATGGATAAGCTCACCCAAAGCTTACTGTCTGTTCAAACACAAACCTTGAACTTGAACCAGCTCCGCTACATAATCAATGCGGTTGTTGTACCAAGAATGGCATATCCTTTGAAAGTTACATCGATTATCTGCACGGAAACAAATAATGTAGCAAAAGAAATAGATGGTACCATAGCAAACTTCGTCCTGAGATATTTAAACTGTCCCATAGACACAAACCATCAATTAGTTTGGACACCGGCCGCACTAGGAGGACTGGGGATTGACAGCGTAACAGACATTGCCTATGCTACATGCATCTCGGAAACCTTAATCACATTATGCAACACAACAGAATTCGAATATTGGAGTGACCAGATCATACACGGCCTACACGGCACACCAAATGCACACCTGTACAGAGAAAACAGTAGCACATGGAGCAGAATGGCAAGTTATGTCATGGAGAGAGAAGCAAGGGAACTCAAAATTCAGGGTTCCCCCTTATCCCACCACCTTCCCTTCAAAAAAGCCACAGACAAGAGTGGGAACTGGTTCAAAAGGGTGAGCTACATACTGTCAAAATATGGCTACTCTATTGACACAAAGCATTCCACTCTTCAGGATTACGAGGAACTACAGACCTTCCTTTACTCGTCACTCCCGAAACCTGTGTATGAGAAGATAAGTATGTTAGTGGCAACACGGAACCTTAGATACATGGGTTCCTTTCTTCAGCCATGTGGAGGGCTTATGCTTAGTTGGGAAGAACTACGGGCAAAGCATAGTCTGCAAGGAACAGAACCCCCAGCATGGTTTTCAGCCCTTCAGACAGAAGTTATATGTGATGAATCAGAAGCAGAGCTGCGAAAGGTTAAATCTAAATACAGAGACACTCCACAAGCTCCGGAAGAGGGTATGATGTGCTGGAAAGGGACAGGAGTGGGCCAGGAGGGGATAGAGCTAGTCAAAGTCCAGAGGCTTGACACAGGCTTAGGTACCTTACAATTGAAACAGTACACCAAGGATCAAGAAGGGATATACAGACCGGACAGAACAGGACTGAAGGCTTTACTAGTTAACGAGTATCAGATACTGCAAGATGGTACAACCTTGATGCCGGTGGACCAAAACATTTTGAGAATGAATTCCAACAGTACAGCAAGGATCAACACAGGAGAAGGTTTGGGAGCCGAGATATACTTAGCATATGTTGAAAATAGGCTCAAAGACCTTTTCAGAACAAGGTGCAACAACTCATGTGCAGCGGAGAACAGTGAATTTAGCTGCCCGAGTGCATCAGAAGATGAGGAACAGGGCATGCACGACAGTGCGGATCATAGGGTTAGCTTTGATTTTGCAAGTGACGGATCGCTCTACAAAAGCTCATCTTATGCAAGTTGCGGAGCAGCATACATGAGATTTGAAAACGGAGACACAACACCATTTATGAGCAAACACAACATAC
>LGRX02013047.1:0-23459 GCA_001247695.2 Cymbomonas tetramitiformis | reverse complement strand
TAACTCAGGGTTTATTTCCAGTTATCCGATATATTCACTCCGAACTATATACCCTACAGATCTGCAACCCTTGGGAAAGCTTTCCATAGGCATGGAAACGGGTGAAAACCCTATGGAAAAGCCCTATGGAAAAGGGAAAATGGATACTGGAGGTTATCTCGAAAACAAAAATTTTGAGTTTCCATCCCTATACTCACCCTTTGGAAGGTTTTCATTATTTTCCAGGGCATTCCATAGGGTGATTGTGCTTTCCATAGGGTTTTCCAAGGCATTCCATAGGGATGATTGTGGCGTCCATACCTATGGAACGTTTTCCATAGGGATGGAAGGAATCGTATGGAAAATATCGTATGGAAAAACCTATGGAAACCCAATGGAAAGTCCTGGAATATCAAGCGCTTTCCGTACCTATGTCATCCCTATAGCCTTCCTATGGAAAGCCGTATGGAAAACCCTGTGGGAAAACACACGGATCTGTTCCATCCCTATGATAACCCTATGCTGGCCCTATGGAACCTAATAGGTCATACCTATGGAAATCTTTTCCCCAGGCATGGTACCCCTTGGGAAACTTGTTTCCATACGGACGGTGTACCTATGGAAGCGAATTCCATAGGCGTAGTATCCCTTGGGAAGCAATCTTCCATACGGTCGATATACCTATGGAACGTTTTCCACAGGTATGGTATCCCCTGGGAAAGATCTTTCCATACGGACATTATGCGTACGGAAGACGGGCCCATACACTTAGCGTCCCTTGGGAAATAGGTTTCCATACGGCCGACATACTTATGGAAAGGTTTTCCACTGGGTGGCTCACCTTTGGGAAAGATTGTTCCATAGGATGGCTATACCTATGGAAACACAATTCCATACGTGCTGTATACTTATGGAAAGGTATTCCATACGGATATTATACGTATGATTCCGTTAACAACATCAGGAGTATACCTATGGAAACGCTTTCCGTAGGGTGACCCGCCCTATGGAATTCATATTCCATACGGTTATTATACTTATGGAGAGCATTTTCCACAGGTGTACTATACCTACGGATAGCTTTTTCCCCAGGGATACCATGCGTATGAAAACCGTATATTATAGGTATGGAAAACATCTTTCCCTACGTATGTTATCCGTATGGAAACTATTTACTATAGGCATAGTATAGGTATGGAACCAGTAGATATATATGGTTTCCATAGGCACGATATAGGGATAATATCGGGATGCTATACGTATGGAACTTAATTAATATTTACTTTCCATAGGCACGGTAGTGGGGCAGTATAGGGATACTGTACGTGTAGCACTGACTGTGTAGCATACATATTGCACATTAGCAACATGCAGTGTGTTCACTATGTTTCCACTATGAGAGATAAACAAAATACTCGAGCATCTTTACTACGATTAACATGTATCTAGCTAGGCAGAAAGGAATACGAATGGGACTATCAAATTTTATCATACCAACGAATACACAAAATTATGTTCTACTCGTGCACTTTCTATTTACAATACGCAAAATAATGTTCTTCTCGTGCTCTTTCTATTTACAAGATGCCAACCTAAACGTTGACGTTGTACTCGAGGCCGTCGATTTTCTCCATCTCGCTTCGCTCCAAAACAACCGATCTAAAATGGAAAGTAAAGAGCCAACACTTAGTAAAAAAGCGGAAACGCACAAAAGAATATTCTATTGAAAACATAAAGGACTTATCAACCTAGAATGTTTGAAGGGATGCTTGAAGTTGACGTTGTACTCGAGGCGGTCGATTTCCTCCATTTCGCCCTCCTCGAAACCAGCCAATCTGAAAAGGAAAGTAAAGAGCCAACACTTAGTAAAAAGCGGAAACGCACAAAACAAACCTTTATTGAAAACATAATTAACAACCGAGCAACCTCAAATAAATGCGAATATGAACGCGAGATGAAAACCTAATATGACTTCGCCACGCGAACGTTTTCAGCGGATCTGAAAAACGAAACCAACCAACTAACGTTTAGTAAAGAAGAAAGAAAATAGCAGTCGTCAACGAAAGAAGCAAAGGAATGTAAAAGGGGGATGTGGAGTGAGTTGGATTTGAACCAACTATTTCGAGTGCAAAGGACTCGCGGGAATTTCCCGTTCACTCCTAGTCAAAGTTTCACGCATGCCAAGTATGAGCGCGCGAAGCACACACAAAATAATACACACGCATAACCAAAACATGCACCGCAAACCAGTGCCATATTGCAACCTGTGAGAATTAAAAATATCACAGCACGCAACTCACTGGCGAGGCTGCTGCAACATTGCTGACGGCGAACTGTGAAGAGTGCAATAACGTGAGTTTGAACTTGACCGTTCAGAAAAATCGAAGTGCTCAAAAACTTTGCCGTTCAGAAGTCACATCGGATCGACTCGTCATCGTCATGCGAGCACGATCGACGATGACGACGATGATGACGATGCGATGTCTCAGACTCTCAGTGACATTCACATTGCATCGGAGATAATCGACTTATAAAATTTAAACTGGGATTAAATGTAATCAACCCTTCGTAATGGTCTAGAGGTGGCCGTCGTTCTCAGTCTCAATCGAACCTATGAGATCCCGATTTTTTTTTGAAGTTCCAGAAATAAAATCTCGACTAGCCAAAACAGCGCATACAGGCCGCAATTTTGTTTTTTTGCCCCCCTCGTCAGTGAACAAATGGTTTGTTTTCTTGGGGGTGATCGAACAAGCTCATTTTATTTGGGGGGGTTTTTGGCGGCGGTAGGGGGTCTTCCATAGGGGTTTCCATAGGGATAGGCTCTGGATTTCCCATAGGGCACACCACTTTTCCCACAGGCTCCGGATTTTCCATAGGGTACATTGGTGATGTTTTTTAACCTGTTTCCAGGCCATTCCACAGGTATGGACGCCACAATCATAGGGATGATCTCTGTGGCATTCCTTAACAGTGCAATTCTGCATTTTCCATAGGCATTTTCCAAGTGCGGCGTGTTGCTGTTGTAGGGTCCAAAAAGGGCCTGTTTTAATCTGCCCTATTTTTCATTTTTTTAAATTCCATCCCTATAAATAACCTATGGAATCCCGAAAATGGGGTGAGCCAACCTATGATCACCCGGTGGAAACGATTTCCATTGGGGCCTGTGGCAAATTTTCCAGAGCCATTCCATACGATTTTCAGATAGGGGATTTAAAAGTGCCCTATGGAAAGGTTTTTGCCCTATGGAAAGCCAATGGAAATGCGTTCCCATAGGTTTTACATAGGGTTTTTCCATCCCTGTGTAATTATTTCCAGCCCTACGGACGCCACTATTATAGGGTTAACACCTCGACCGTTCATAGAATATCAACCCAATATCCCTATGGAAAGTTCAAGTTATTTTCCCATAGGTTGTATAGGGTGGGCATCCCTATGGAACCAGAATACAGCATTCCTAACGTATGTCCACCCTATGTCCACCCTATGTCCACCCTACGTTCATGGTATGGAAGGTATTGAACACCTTCCATAGGGATGTCATTGGGCGGACCGCCCTACGGAACACATCGTATTGTTTCCATGCCTATGCCCACCCTACGCCCACCCTATGACCACCTCATGATCACCCTATGCCTAGCAAATGAAAAGTTAAAAAGGAAGCAACGGTTCCAAGTAGTCATGCGTGCTGGTATGGATGGTGTGTTGTGGGCCAGTATTAAACAACCACGGGGTCGACATGCCACCATGTCCTTGCACCGGGTGCCGACTACAAGTTGAAAAACCTCTTCGAACGATACAACGACATACGAAGCTATACAAGAGATGGCAAGGAGCGGTATACATGGGGGAAAGTAGTAGTGAAGACGATACTTCAAGTGATGACGGGGGTGACCGTAATGGTGGTGATGGTGGTTCCCTTGGAGGTGATGATGACATGGAAGATGCCAATGCAGAAGCGGACGAAATTCTCCAGGATCATTTGAGAAAGCTGGAAGAACATTGTGCCCGTCTCCTAAGTCCTGCTGCCAACGATGAGGATATGGATAACCAAGAGGTACCCCTCTTTCTGTATTTCCCAAGGGTGGGTGTATGTATGCCAACAGGTGGGCATAGGTTGGGAAATCGTTGAACGTTTCCATAGGGTGGGAACAGGCATTCCCAGAGGCGGGTATAGGTAGGGCGCTGGGTAAGTATGCCTATGGAAAGCATTGGACGTTTCCAGTGGGTGGGCATAGGGCGAGCATTGGGCGGGCATAGGTTGGGAAAACATGGAATGTTTCCATAGGGTGGGCCTGAGCATTCCCAAGGGCGGGTATAGGTGGTTCACTGGGTAGGCATGCCTATGGAAAGCATTGGATGTTTCCATAGGGTCGGCATAGGGTGGGCATAGGACGGGCATACGGTGGACATGCGGAGGGAAATGCCTTTTTTTTATTTTGCAGTTCCTGTAAAGTTGGGGATGCCTCTCGTGATTTCACAGGTCGTTGATCACGTCTATGCCGAGAAGGTTTCAACAATGCATCGTATTGTCATTGATCTGCTGGAAACGAAATCCGAGCACAATGCTACCCAATCCATGTTTGATCAAATCTTCAATCTCATGCGGCAAACGGTGATTGGCAACGTTGACATCATCGGCAATCAGAGACGAAATGGTTTCCCGACCTCCTTCAAACAAGCTTTGTCTATGTGGAAGGATTTTGCCCTGCCGTACCATACCGCCGACGTTTGCAAAATGAATGCATGATCTTCACTCCGGGCCGGCATGACGACCTTACCCGGTGCCTCCATTGCCACAAACTTCGGTGTCACCCCAGCTCTCGACGTAACGGACGGCTTATTCCGGGAAAGCCGTACAAGGTATTTAGGTTTTGGCGCTTGGACGAACTCCTGCCGATGCTATATTTGATACCAGAGATGGCCGAGCTCTTGGTATCATGGAAGATAACTACACCCGCGGAGAACGACGATCTGCCGGTTGTGACTACGTTTCATCGTAAGTGTATCCCTCCCACATGCTCACCCTATGCCCACCCTATAACATCCCTATGATCACCCTATGTCCACGCTATAACATCCCTATGATCACCCTATGTCCACCCTATGCTCACCCTATGCCCAATTCACAATTGCCTTGCATCCTATGTTGACCCTATGCCCACCCTATAGCCGCCCTATGTCCACCCTGTGCCCACCCTATGCTCACCCTTTGGAAAGTATGTGTTGCAGGTACGGCGAGCTTCTGAAAATTTATAGCATCCCGATTGGCAGGAAACAATTTGTTTTCCTCAAAGTAAGATGGTTTCCATTGAAGGCAGCATTTCAAGATACCGTGGCGAACAATATGATGTTGAGGTCGGACTTGCCATGGGACCTTTCCGAGGTTTTCATCCAAGCATTTGAGATTGAGTGCTTGGTGTGCATTGTACCCATTCCATGGAACTTTGACCGGTTCATCACGACCAAGAGAATTCCAGCTGGACGACCCGATGCAAATAGGTTGGCATATTATCTCGGCGAGCACAAACTCGGTTTCAATGATCCACCATGGAGATATGATAAAGACAAGATGATGCTCATACTAGATAGGCATGTAGATTTTGTGGGCGACTTACATGACGAATAACTTGTTCATTTCATAGATGGAATTATTCTGTATATTAATATGTATATATGTAGTAAAAGCCCTATGGAAAGCCTGGATATATCATGAATCATCACCCTATGCTCACCCTATGAAACCTGAATGGTTATACCTATGGAAACCCTTTCACAGGTACGGTATCCCTTGGGAAACATGTTTCCATACGGATGATATACCTACGGAAGACCTTTCCACTGGGTGGCTCACCCCTGGGAAAGCTCATTCCATAGGCTGGCTATACCTATGGAACTCGGTTCCATACGTACGGTATACGTGTGGAAACGTATTCCATATGGATACTATAGGTATCGACTTTGCCACCTGTATCAGGAGTATACCTACGGCATGCTCACCCTGTGTTATCCCTATAGCTAACCCTATGGAAACCCCTATGGAATTACGTCTTTATTGACCGAGAATACGCAGAATGAATTGTATATTTCCATAGGTATACTATCCCTATGGGGGCCCTATGGAAAGCCCTATGGAATTACGTTGATATTCCCGAGAATACGCAGAGTGAATTATACGTTTCCATAGGCCTACCATACCTATGGCATCCCTATGGAAGGCCCTATGGAATTACGACTTTATTCCCGAGAATACGCAGGGCGAATTGTACATTTCCATAGGTGTACTATCGCTATGCCCGCCCTATGGAAAACCTTGTGGAAAACTCATAGTATACGCTAAGTTTCCATAGGTGCGCTATCCGTACGCCCGCCCTACGCCCGCCCTTGGACATGCCTATGGAAAGCGTATGGGAAAGTTATATTTTCCATAGGGCTTTCCATCGGCCCCCTATGCCTATAGCCGCCCTATGGAAGGGTTTACATTTTCCATAGGGTTTTCCATAGTCCTGGTTATGCCTATAGTCGTCCTATGGAAATGTTTACTTTTCCATAGGGTGATTATACGGCCTTCCATGCCTATGGAACGTCCTTTTCCATAGGCATACAGCCCTATAGAAACCCTATGGAAACTCCAAAAGGGGGTATCCCTATGGAAATACCCTATGGAAAACTTTCCAAGCCTTTGGAAAATATTTCCGGATTTTCCCGAGCGTTCCCAAGGGCGGGCATAGGGAGGGCACAGGGATGACATGCCTATGGAAAGATTTCCCAAGGGTTGCAGATCTGTAGGGATATCTGACAGGTTTGGCCCCACTTACACTTTATTTAGCCACTGCGACACCGCTGAGATGATTGGCTAAAGCCGGACGCTTGGGATGGAGTGAGGCGCTCCGCGCGTGGAAGTGCCGGCAGTCGCGGGTATGGCCTAAATTTTATGGGTTGATTTACGGCGAGCTGTAGGCCTTTGAGAACATTTTTTTCTACGGGATTTAACGTTGGATTGGTTTACGTATCCTGGTTGGTTACCACACCGTTTCGTATTGGCCGCCATCTACCACACGACTTCTCGGAATTGCTGCTCTCTCACGGCAGCCGTATCGACGACCCACCGCATTTCTTGGCCGCCCGAGACTGCCGCAATTTATTTTTCCACGTCTTCTTGCCTCACTCCACCCCTATAGTCTTCTTCATCATGGTCGCTTCTACTAGATCAACAGCTAGCATGGCGAATCGCCGCCGCACATTAAGCACGATTTTTGATTCCGTTGCTGCCAGGCATGCCAACACACCCGCGACTCCGCCAGCGGCACAGCCGCCCGCTAATTCGGCGGGAGCTACATTTTTGGCATCGGTACGCACGTTGCAACGAGGGCACTTCGACATGAAGGTAGCCAAGCACGTACAACGCAAGTTGTTCGACGGCAAGGAGGGGAGATTTTCCGGTGCGGAGTCCCACGCGGCGGCCATCTTTACGAGAATGGTCTCTGCGCTGCAGACAGCATTCGTCACTGAGGACATCGGTTTCGCTCCGCTCTTCACGCTGGACGACGCTACTTTGGCCGTCCGCGTGGAGGCCAACAATTTGTTGTTCTCCACGCTCGAGCTGCTGGTAGACCCCTCCTCGCCCGCAGCGGACTGGATGGACTCGTCCCACGCCAGCTTCCCGACAGACGGTAAGCGTGTTCTGCTCGAGTTCGCCCGTCGGATGATCCCGATTGGTGACCCCTTCCAGGGGCAAGCGGACATGTTCGCCGTCCGCATCCCTGCGGGCATGGAACCTCATGGACCGATCGAGGACTTCAACGCCGCGCTCAAGGCTGCGAGATCAAGGGCGACGCTCATGGACGAGGACGTGAAGTCCCTTTTCATCAAAGCCCTCGACACCACCTTCTACCAGCCGGTGGTGTCCCGCTTGCTTTTTCACGACCAACGAGCCGCCCACGACCTCCTCACTATTCAGCAATGGGTACGTGAATGCTACGGAGAGCACGTGCGGGCGGGCACCGCCACCGCATCCGCACACCGGTACTCCCACGGCACGCACTTCATGGAGAAGGACATCGGTGATTCGGGCACGACGGGTGAGATCGCGGACTTACGGACGATGGTCCTCGACTTGAAGCGGCAATTGGCCGGCTTCCTCGTCGCCGCCGAGTCCGAGCCGTCCCCACGGGGATTTACCCCTCGCGCGGACAAGCCGGACCGCCGCGTCAAGACCCGCTTCGCGGCCTCGCCCCTCCACAAAGGGGGGAATTGGTCTCAATCCGTCTCCAGGAAGGTGGCCTTCCACCGCGACACCGGTGCGACCATCCCGTACTGCCAAAATCAGGTGTGCGCTAAGGGGAAGGCGCGGCATTGGCACCGGGACTGCCCGAACGGGGGCAGGACCGGACTCTCGGCCTACGCCTTCGCTGAGGAGGCCGAGAACTCCGTGCTGGCCGCGAAGTTCCAACACGCCATCGACCACGGCGACCCCGTGGAATTCGACGCCATTTGCATGCTTGCGGGCGGGAAGCTGGAGGTCTTCACCGATCTTTCCGCGTGCTCGTTCTGCGAGGAGGACGGTGAGGTCCTCGTGTCCGCCGTCACCGAGTTCTCTGAGATGGCACGCACGGCTGGGGCTTCAACGTTCAACATCAACACCTTCACTGCCGACTTGCCGGTGGTGTCGGAGCCGACCGCACACTCCCCACCCGCGTCGGTTGAATCCGAGGAGGAATGGACCGGTCCGCCGAACCCCTTCTGCCCTCCCGTCACCCGCACGTTTGCCGATTTCATTGAGAGCACGGGGATTGCGTTGGGGGCGCCCGACGAGCCGGCCGCGAGCATGAATTTGCTCTCCGCGGTTGAGGCACCGGAGCGCGTGATGGACTACAAGCCCGCGACCTACGCCACGAGCGACGATGACGACGAGGATGCCTCGGTGGCACCGCCGCGGCCACGGTACGGCTGTGGGAACGCCATTCCGGGCTTCGGGAGGTCTCTTCTCACTTCGTCCTTGGTGTGTGCGCTGTTTGTGATTTGTGCCACCGCCGCGCCGCACACCGTTGCCGATGTCGGTGGTGCCGGTGCGCGCACATGCACGGCTCCACCGGTCGGTGGTGCTACGTGGACTGCCTCGGCAGTCCCAGCTACGGGACTTCGCCAACTGCAATGGTTCGTAACGATCTTGGCGACGCGGTGGGTGGTGCGAGCACGGCTGCTATTCCGCCACATCGACAGACGCGGTATCGGGAGCTGCGGCAGGGATTCCACACTCTCCGCAATGTCCCGCGGCCACCATGGCTATATGACCCCGACCCTGATTACGTTCCGCCGTCACCGCCTTACCCACCACTGCCGTACTCGTCCGATGACGAGGAGCCGAGCTCTGGTGACCATGCGGCTGTGATCGAGGATTCAACAATTTCTTCTACGAATGATTTACCACCAGCCCCGGAGGCCGGCAACTACTTCACCCTCACGCTGCTCCGGGCCGGATCACCAGCCCCGCAGACCCCTAGTGGCTGAGATTGGTCACACCGTGCCTGCCTAGAGATTAGCTATTACTTAGCCTCCTAGATGTGCAGAGGAGCTCTCTGAAATTGAGCTGTGTTTAGGGTTTTAGCAGTTAACACAGTGTCTGTCAACCTTGCTGTGACCTGGGACCGCCCTGACTAAGAGTACAGGCCCCCAGGTGTGCTACAGTTTCCTCCTGAAGTTAAGTAGGGAGTTTGTTTGCTTCGTTTCACTGCTAACTCCGGTCACCACCCTAGGTGGTGTGCTGGATGTGACACACCGACAGGATAATCTGTCACTTGTCACCTCCTAAAGTAGGCTGGGTGACCGTCACTAGTAGTCGGGAAACTCCCGTTAGTATTTATGTGTATACCTCTTTTATCTATCTGACTTTTACCGTTCTGATCCCGAAACCCTTAACTCAGGGTTTATTTCCAGTTATCCGATATATTCACTCCGAACTATATATCTGACACACTTGCCGTTGTGGCCTCGCGAAGGCGTTGGTTGATTGTTCGACATTGCAAAGACTGCGGGCCCCAAACCCTAAATTACACATCGTGCTTAGAAATGTAGAGTGCTTAGTGCCGCAGTTGTCACGGTTCTATACGAACAGTATATGTGACGTTGTTGTTATTGAACGGTAACAACGAAACGCAATAGTTTGGTGGGATATGAGTGCAGCTGTCTGTAGACCAGAAGTGCTTGCTTGAGCCCAATGCTCCTCATATACTCTAATGCTCTCACGCATCTCATGCGTTACCACCATCGGGTTGTGAACCCGAGAGCACTAGGTGAACTTCCCGCATCGGCTGGTCGATATAGCCATTGATGCGGCTCGCATGCTGTTCAATGCATGCCGTGAAGCGAAGATGCGTCTTATCGGGACACTTCGGTTCTTCAAGACTTGCCTTGCTTCGCCATCTCGATGCCATATGCTTGGCCTCTCGATGACAGATGTCACTCACCTTAATAGGTGGATGACAGAAGTTATGATTGTACATGTCATAGTCGACCGTACTGACAATACTTGACGATTGTATGTCATAATGACACATGACATGACATGACATGACATGACATGACATGACATGCCAGGTATGACATGTATGACAGGTATGACACATATGGCATCGGTCATATCCCTGACAGATCTCCCCTCTTAGAAGTGTTGTGACCTCACAATATAGGGTGCATACCTTTTGTATATGTCTTTGACGGATGTCTTTGTTGTTGAATTGGCCAGTCTTCTTACACCGATGAGGCGTCCCTCAAGGTGTTTTTAGGATATCGGGGGAACTGAGTCCACTTTAAACCCTCACCTTAGGCTTTTAGCCCTACAGTTCTTAGGATGTAGCCCCCCTGATAGCTTGGCATTTCGTATTTCGGAGTGACGCTCAGGGTACCTTCCGAGGTTTACGTTACGGAGAGATATCGCGCTTGCCGATCGACGATTCGACCCTTTGCGTACTTGTTTCCACGGCCTTATAATAGTGCATCCACCCCTTCCTCCCCTCCTGGAACTGCTATGGAGGTTCATAGGCCGAATGGAGAACCTTCTTTTCCAAGGTTTGTTTTAATGCAGGCGGAGAAGGCGCTGCTTACGAGATATCGGAGGGATTTGTAAGTCCACTTTAATTCCTCACCCGATTTGCCAAACTCCTTTTTTGGTCCGGTACCCGCGCTCTGACGAACAGTTCATAGATGGATTCGACAACGTACTAATGTGAATTCGTTTAGTCATGTGTGTCAAACACAACTCGGGATCACAACTCCATCTACCTCAGAACATTCCGGCAGTTCAGAATGACTGGCCATAAGATCCGAATGACAAACCACGGTCCGGCAAAGGCAGTATAGCAGCTTTTATTATCCACAGATATGGTACCCGCATGTATGCGTATCTGTGCAAGGGTATGAATTTGTACAAGGCTCACTGCACCTCAGCAAGGAAGGATCAATTTCATGCTCCTGATACAACATAATGATACAGTAATCACTCACATTTAAGGAAACTCGACGTTAAGGAAATAGCCAGCGTTTCGGGGGGGGGGAGGGGTACCCAACTCGATGAGAAAAGCTGGCTGGATTTTCCGACTTATGAGATGGCCTGAAATAAGGAAAATGACCGCTGGCTGCCTAGCTGGAGAGGCATTTCTTAAACTAAGAAAACTTTGCTGGGAAATTGACAAATATGGTATATTTGATGGGTTTTCATGATTTTTTGCACAAAACTTGTCTTAAAGGTCTAAGTTCCTGATAGTCTGTTTCAGATATAATATCGTCATCAAAATCTTGCTTTAATTCTTTAAGCTGCGCACGGCTCTCAGGGTCCATTTTCTCGGAAAATGAACACCTTAAGAGAACGGGCTGGCTAGGGAAGGTGTCCACGTGGATGGTTATGGAATTCGCTGGCCGGCTCACGAGATCGCGGTCCACTATCCATAGCGTTCTCTTATGACGCTGACGCTGGCGGGGGGGGTACCCAACTCGATGAGAAAAGCTGACTGACCTGGATTTCTCTGTTTTCTTACAGGTGGGTGATTACTGTACAACATTAAGCGCAGGGTATATAGATGATCGACATGTATTAGTATATATTACAAGAAGTAAGGGCAATAGGCTTAATATATTGTTTAGCCTTCGATAGGCAGCTATTATGTCTGCTGCATTGGTCAGCTCAGTGGCTTTGACCCAGGTGTCATGTTCAGGGCCATAGCCTGCATATCGCACTAAATAGTACTTGACACCTCTTATGATCTTATCTGAGAGAATGTGTGATACCTCAAATAATGGTTGCCCTTCTTCGGTGATCATCTGTGGCAGAGGCAAAGGTGCTTGATGGATCGAGTCATTATATAACTCTGATCTGGATACAGGCTGAACCGGATGGATACGAATGTCGAGATTCCCGAAATCTAGCTCATAAGCACGCCCATGGCTGACTACTTTGGATATGGTAAACGGCCCGATATATGGTTGCTTAAAGTGTCTGCCTGCCTCTGTCAAACCATTCCATTGGATAAACTCAATCCGTAAAAGAACTTTCTGCCCTAGTGCATATTGTCGGGGCGCATGTGAGTCTTATTGAATCTGGCTCGATTGATTTCTGCTGCTCGGGTAATGTTATCTACCGCATTGGCATGAACAGCCGAGTACTGGTCAAAGTGATCTCGAATAGCATTATGTATTGGAACAGGAGCTTATAATTCTGGCGGAATAGTGATTGCCAGGTCATGCGGCGAAAGTGGCTGCGCCATGGAGTCGAGATAAAAGGGTGTGTAACCAGTCGTAGCAGAAACTGTGTTGTTGATTGCAAACTCCGCCAGAGGCAACTTGTCCTCCCATGAATTGGCTGAAGTATCATTGCAACAACTCCTGAGGAAAAAATACTTTCTAATTAGTAATTATAAACTGGAGGTTGGTGAATCATGCATCAAACAAAATGTAAAATACCTGAGGATATCCTCAATGAAGGCATGGCTTCGCTCATTGCTTGCATTCGACTGTGGATGGTGTGAAGACGTCATAGACAATCTCGTACCAGTAGACTTCCACAATGTTTGCCAGGATGAAGAAGTAAATCTGGGATCTCGATCTGAAATGATGTTCCTCGGAAGACCATGGAGCTTGAAGATATGCTGCATATATATGGCGGCAGTGTGCTGAGCAGTCTAGGTCATGTTGAATGGAATGAGATGACACGAGCGATGAGTAAATTGGCACATTACCACAAATATACTGTCGTGCCCGTTAATGGTGATAGGCAGATCAGTAATCCAGTCAAGTGATGCATCAAGCCATTTTGTCTTAGGCACACAATAGCGAATATGTGCCTGACCATAAGGTTTGCGTCTCCTCGTTTTCTGGCGTTGGCACACGGGGCACTCCTGTATGTACTGGTCCTACTAGATTGCTGCCTTCGTCATTCCTGGCCAGTAATATCGGCTACGCAATAGATGGAGCATGCGATTCTTGCCTACATGACCAGAAACAGTTGCCGAGTGACACTCATGAAGTAGAATGTGGCGAAGCTGTGTGATCTCACCGTCATCTGTAGGAACTTTGGCAGTAGGTGGAATGTAAAGCTGTCTGCCAAAAATGGTCTTGCGATATATCAATCCCTGAATGAGTTCGAAATTGCTGACTGTCTGTGATGATGTCGCTGATGCCAGCTTGGATAATATAGATTGTGCAAATGGGTCACGATCATATTGTGATATAATAATGTCGTGAAGCTGATGACCCGATGATGCAGATATAAGAGCAATAAATGTGTCAGGGTTATGACCGATGACATATGTGTCATACGTGTCATACATGTCATACCATGTCATGTCATGTCGTGTCATGTCATATATTATAATGACAGACAGTCGTCAGTACGGTCGACTGTGACATGAACCGTCATACTATCTGTCATCCACTCACCTTGAGTGACACCGGTCATCGAGAGGCCAGATACTGGCATCGAGATGGCAAAGCAAGATTAGTCTTGAAGAACCGAAGTGTTCTGAGAAGACGATGTCTTCGCTTCAAGCATGAACTGAAAACGCATGCGGGTATCATATGGCTTATTCGACCAGCCGATACTGATTGTTCAACCAATGCCTCGGGTTCACAACCCAATTGTGGTAGCACCTGAGAGGTGCGGGGGCATTGCGTAAATGAGGTAGCATTGAGCTACAGCAGCACTTCTGGAGAAGCGACTGCACTCATCACCGCATATACTCTGCGCGTGCTGTTATCGTTCAATAGCAGCCGTGCTATCATATCGCTTACTTAGCGATCCCTAACAGTTGGTATTCTAAGCGTCAAGGCGACGAACGAGGACATATCAAGTGTGAGTGCAGCAGTAGAGATATTGTATTTTTGTGTGTGCAACAGGTTCGCGGATCGCGCATATACAGACTGCGACAGTGAACGCACCTACAAGACATATCTCGCATAATATCAACCGCTGCGGAATAAACAGCGAACGGAGTGCGCGGAGATACCGTCGCAACATATACGCTCGCATAATCACCGTCAGTATAACAGCGCGACAAGGTGTGCATACAGCATACAATTCGCACATATGCGCTGCTAACATTCGCAAAATTGTACGAGATGCGACAAACTGACGCGCAGATGAACAAATTGTCATCAGTATATGTTCCGTAAGCGAAATGGCATTCGTATCATATGCCGTACATACCTGCGACGAGATATGTTCACCATTCGCAGTGCGCACATTAGCGATTTTGATAATCGCTACTCGCACTAATTTTCAGTGCAGTGTACGCATCGAAATATCGTCATTTCAAATGGTTGCAAAAATCACTCGTCTACGCGCGCATGATGATTTACCTTGACAGGAAATGTATACACCTGCTAGATTCATCATATGACAGGTTACTGACAAGTTATCACTTAAGTGATCACACTTAAAGCAAGGCATGGAATCAGTTGGAACAAGCAGCATCGATGGTTTTTGATTATTCCAAAATTTTCATTGATTAATAGTGATATTCTAAATTATTCTATCAATAAATTGTGATAAAAGAAGGCAGCTATCGATTGATTGTGATTGTAACATTAAACTATCAATTGATTGTAATTCTAGCAAATGCACATCAATTGATTGTGATGTCTACCGATGATATGATACCCAAGAATTGCTACACCGTGATATTGCAGGCTATGTATTTCAACAATTGCTATTTACTATCTAATAAGTATCTATGAAGGGACTACGTGGTCCTTTTGCCACCCGCTCGGCCTTAATCTCTCGCACCGTGTAAACGATATCATCACTGCCAACAAGATCGAAAGGGGTTTGCTGCGTCCGTTTGATGGGGCCTTTCCATTGGGCGACCAGTTTCATGGTTAGGCTTACTTCCACGTCCACGTTTACCCATCTTGATTCACACGGCGTACACGGGAAGTCAATACGGAATCGCCCATATTTAAGAAAACAGGAATTTTGGACACCCTACGTACTCATCGATTTGGTACCCCCGCCGGCACCCCATTTTCTTAGCTTAACATTGTATTCTCTTATTTCTTATCAATGTCGAGAGAAAAGCCGACTTGACCGTACTCATCGACTTGGTACCCCCCCAAACGGCCGTTTGCTTTCTTAACGTCGGGTTTTCTTAAACGTGGTGATTCGTATTGACTTCACTTTCGGGGGGGAGAAGTACCCAAATCGATGAGTACGGCAATGGCTGGCCCAAAATCCCTGTTTTCTTAAATATGGGCGATTACTGTAGTCGAACTGTAAAATGATGTCCAGGTCGTGGCCAGAAAAATTTGATTTTTGAATGCCACCAAATCGAGTCGACGAGAGCCTCCAACACACGCCCTCCAATCTGAGGATGGGCGCCATTTACATGTTCATTTGTTCATCTCAAACACACTTCAGCGAAGCCAAATTAGCAACGAATGAAAAGCCTAAAATTCAGGAATGAAGGATCGGTTAGGGAGTTATATACTACATATCGATATGTGGTTGTGTGTCAAATGCAAATATCAATCGATTTTGATATGCCCCACGGTCACGATCAATCGATTGTGATAATGCAAATCAAGAATCGATCGATGGTGATAATTCGAATTAGGCATCAATCGATTGTAATTCTCGGAGGTGGATATCAATCGATTGTAATATTCTGATTGTGCATCAAATAGGCATCAATTGATTATGATATTCTGATATATTGATGGTATCAGAATATCAAACAATTGATTCCATGCCTTGACTTAAAGTTGATACACCTAATATATATATCTTGGTCCACTTTCCATGGGTTTAAATCAGCAAAACCCATATGTGTGTGCAACCACACATGTTGACCATCAGATATCTTCACTAAAATGCCATGAAAAATATCATGTGCAAAAGTGAGATAAGTTACATGAGTTCTGTAAGTTGCACATTACACAACCACTGATATATATGTACTGTAGTATATATATAAGTGGCCAGAAATGGTGAAAATGGGTAAAATCCCATTGCGGGAGATTTCAAAATTGAAATTCGTACTCCATTTTTTCACGGATTAACATTTTATACCTATTAAGGTACCAGAAAAACAGTATGTGCACAGTCATATATCATGTAACACCCTAATTATCAGGTGTGAAACACCTAGGGGTGCACATAGTTGCTGTGCCTAAATACGTGAAAAACTCACACGTATGATTTCAAAATGAAAATTTGGGTTTCATTTTTTCCGTTACTCCATTTATACAGCTATTGAAAAATATGCTCAAAATAGTACAGCACTTGTAACACCCTATAACACCCTTTAAATCACGTGTACAGTTACAGGGGTGTAACATACCTCCTAAACTGGGTTGCCTATAACCTCACACGGCCACGGTTATAACCCCGGTTATAATCGATTTTTGACTCCGCGGTTATAACCTGCGGTTATATTTTGGCCTTAATAAGTATGAGGGCTTTTTGGGGTCTGATGCAATCTCATTAATTGATTACAAGCTGATAACGGTTATTAACGATTTAACGTAATATGCATGCAGCAATGCACTATACACACCTAGGCTATATGGTAAACGAAGAGCTAAGGGGCAAGGGCAATAGGGCACAACACTTTAATACATCTTATAACCAGATATTAGATACCCGTTTATCACTGTTCAGGGTTCACAGATATTACTGAGACTCCGCGAGGCCACAAAGTCTAAGCCAATTCTACTATTCTCGGAGAGAACTTCGCACTCTAGAAAGTCAGCACCTGCGGAGGTGTCACGGTCCGGCCAGAGGCCGTCACAAGGGGACCATGTTCTGGGGTAATGCGCCTGCTAGAGGCTTGGGAGATATTCTCGGCCCGAGCAGCAGATCGGGAAATAGGGCACAACACTTTAATACATCTTATAACCAGAAATTAGATACCCGTTTATCACTGTTCAGGGTTCACAGATATTACAGAGACTCCGCGAGGCCACAAAGTCTAAGCCAGTTCTACTATTCTCGGAGAGAACTTCACACTCTAGAAAGTCAGCACCTGCGGAGGTGTCACGGTCCGGCCAGAGGCCGTCACAAGGGGACCGTGTTCTGGGGTAATGCGCCTGCTAGAGGCTTGGGAGATATTCTCGGCCCGAGCAGCAGATCGGGAAATTCTCCTTGCACGGCACTCAGCAGACTCGGCCAGATCCTCCTCTTGCCAACCGTCCTCCCATTCCTCATTTTCCTCCACTCCTTCTGTCCAAGGGATAACAGTTGGGGTAAAGGACAACCGTTCACGCTTGTCCACCTGCAGGGAATTGTGCTTCACATACACCCATGCCTCAACGTTGTCCCAGTGCATGCGATTCCTAGACTTGGTTTCAATCAAGTTCATGTCTTTGTGGCCCCGCTCTGCCGCGCCCGCGCCACTGACTTGCCCGCAAGCTCGCATGCCGGTCAGCTGCAGCTCCTTGGACCGAGCCCCATACAGAAACCAAAAGTCAGCTGCACTCATCACCTTCGCATTCTCCCAGATAACCTCGCGGGCCCATATACCTCTCTTCAGCTTGTAGTCAAGAAGTTGTCTCTCAGCTGCACTCCGCTTCTGCAACATGTCGTTGCACTCTTTTTCATACTCGAGCTTCTCTCCGTCTGTGGCATTCTCCCCAGGAGCACGCGGGTAACAAAAGGTTTTCGCGACAAAGAACGACCATATCGCAAAAATGAGACACGCGGGCGTAAATGAGAAAAAAATGAGAAAGCATTAAATTGTCTGCCAAATTGGTTTTTGGGGTTCTGAATGACAAATATGAGGGTTAATTTGAATAGTCCTTGAAGGAATTTCGAAAAATCTGGTTTTTGACTCTTCAAAGTAGCCACGCGAGTCACGCGGGCGGCAAGAAAACGGGAAAGGTGGAAGTATGGTGTAAGGTGTGGAAAGTTATGATTTTGCCTTATGTTTGTGAACGAAATGTTAGATTTTTGCACTATTAGAATATGTAATATTTTGACATTTCCGAAAATGCAACTATTTGCTTACATGGGAGAGATCCAGCAGATTTATGGCCCATTTTAGGGTGTTTGGAGGGTCACGTACTAAAATTCTTCTCATCGGGCGAAAGTGAGCAGCAAAGGAGATATTTTCAAAAGCTATTGTGCTGGAAAAGTTGTTCGGGAGTGAAACCAACCAGGGGTGATGCTCCCTCAGGCTTCATGTGACCCAACATGGGCATTCAGCGGGTAAATTTGCCCTGAACAGGCTATTCCAGCACGATTCTCGGCAGCTAAGAAGACCGGTTAACTGTATTATTTCGCGGGAAACATTAAAATACGTCAGAGGCAAAATATCCCGCGGCAGGTGTTCCTACAGGTGTGCTGCACATGGATATATCGGGGCGTCCAAGGTTCAGGGTTTTAGGGTATATGTTGGAGGAGTCGTAACCGGAGGTCGTTTGCACACACCTGCGTTCGTGACATAGAACCACAACCCGCACCTTAGACTACCTACACCAGTATGGCCAATATTGGAATATTGCAGTATTGGATATGGCCTTTCGATACTTTTACGTTTCGCGACTGCCAGTTACAACAAGCCCAATGGGTTCCTGAAGACCCTTTAATTCTCCGCTTGTGGCTGCAAGCGCGGGAACAAGCAGAAGAAGACTGGGAGGACTTCGGGCAACATGCAGTTAATCTCAGGACCTATCACTGGTGGAGTTTTTGGCCGATGTACGTCCACGGCCGTAGATCCAGCGAAAGGTTCGGTGTGAGGCATCTCGTGTACTGGTATGAGGGCGGGTGGATCTACCACCGATACTCAGATTTGGAGTGGCGGGCCTGGCGAAATAGAAACCGCTACAGCGAAACAACGCACGGTGCCCTGACAGAGCTGGAAAGCGATCTGCTGCAAGAAGATGATAGGAGATGCGCAGTTTGCGGGCGTATGTTAAGAACCTGCACCCTGGCGCGCATATTTGATGCTAGCGCGTGCAATGAGGAGACGTATGCTTGGTAGCTAACACTTATGTCACGTGACTGTACACAAATAAACCGTATATTTACATGTATGAAAAACAATAAGTTTCACGCCGTGTTGCCATTGTAATCTAGTGTGCGTGCCACGAGGAATGAATGAGGCTGTGTTGCTTACCTTCACCTGTCCAACGCCTCGGAGGCCAAGTTTTCCCTGGCCACCTTCAGAAGTTCTGCCTTTTCAGGTCCTCCTGGAACTCCGCCGACAGCAGGTTTGCCAGGAGGTTCGTCCCAGCAAGTCAGGATCTCGCTCGCATCGAAGTCGTACCAACCTGTCACTTTCGGAGCGGCTCTCCGGAAGGCGTTCTCCGCGAACAAGCTGTTCAAGTCAGAGAAGGTTTTGCTTGTTCTCCTCGTTCTCGGCATAAGCAGAGGCGCACATGGAAGCCAAAACCCCCACTTCACTCTGTTCGTGTTCAGATCCACCTCCAAGACCTCCACGAAATGCATGGGCATGGACACGGCGTTGTTCCCAGGCATGCGGATAGTAAAGCTGCAGCCGTCGTTGCCCGCGGCCACCGTAACTGCGAAACTTTTGCCCGCACTCTTCGCCAGCATGTCGATGGTGTAGTCCGTAGGAAGGTTACGGTAGGCCAACGGTATGTCGTCGTCCGGGTCGTCCTCGTCGTCCTCGTCGTCCTCGTCGTCCTCGTCCATCGAGACGCCTGCGAACTGTCCAGTGGCCGCCTCCGGGCGATGCGCGTTCTCCACCTGCTCCGCAATCTGATTTGCATCCTCGAAAATGCAATCGTCGTCAGGAGCGAAGCTGTCCGTTATAAGGGCGCCTGTCGGACCGATCACAGAGGCCGCTCGGAATAGCACTCGTCCCTTTTCACGACCCCGCGCTTGTCGAGACTTCCCGGGTGGAGACTTGCTCCCTGGGGACGCCTTTGCCAATGGCGAACTGCGTGCACGCTTGTCGCTTGGAGCTCGTGCTTGATCTCCCTGTGGCGCTGCAGGAGCAGGGCATCCTCGGCCACCTGCGCCTGGCCCTCGTGCTGCCGGTGCCTGTGGTCGAGTAGGCATAGCTTCGTTGGTTTGCGGACCTCGCGCAGCAGCTCCTTCTCGTCTTGCCTGTGTAGTGGCTGTTACAGCCTCGAGTGATGGCGCCGCCCGCGCAGCTCCGCCGGCTTCGGAAGTTCTTGCAGGCAAGGCCTGCTCCGTACCCGGCGACGCATCCTCCCCGGTTTCCTCACCTGTCGTCGCTCGGCTTTTTTTTCGAAGGACTCTGAGTTGTTCGTGGTGGGCCTTTCGGGCGACATCCGTCGCTTCAAATAAGGCCTTCGCCAACGGCTCCTTGAGTGGGCGTTCAGGAAGTTCAACTCCCAGGTGGTGCAACGCTGCTTTACACTCGGCCACCGTGTACCTGCAATGGCAGCCGACGCGTAAGACATACAGCTAAGACTCAGGTAGGCATAATACTTGCAAGACCTAACAATGAAATCGAGGTGCTCGCAACCGACCAACGGGACGAACCAAAAATCGACGGACTCGACGTCCCTCGCTTTCTCCACGCACTTGCGCACGATCTCTTGTGGAGGTTTCCGCGGAAGGTCCTTGCTTAACACGTTGCGACCATCGGATAACACTTCGAACTGTTCGGGCATCGTCCGTTCTGGCACCTCCTCCTGCACTGGCTTCTTGTGCCAGGCGTTCTCGTAAAGCTCCTTCAAATCCACAGGAGCCTGTGGGGTCGGCTTCGGTCCAGCCCAGACATCGTAGTCCTCGGCGGTCTTGGGCAAGGGAAAGTACCCGAGCAACGTGTCCAGCGTGTCACTTGGAATACGGTAGTGGATGTAGTCGCACATGCGACTGAAAGCAGTGCGAGTTTCCCTCTCTTCCTTCGGGTCTAGCGGCTTCACCCCTTCTAACGTGGGGCTGCTGTCGAAAGCTGGGTAAGTTTTCATTACCTCCAGGCCCTTACGGAGATCCTCATCCACTCCGTCAGGCATGTGGTTTGCGTATTGTTCTCCAAACTTGTACTTCAGCCGTGTAACACCATCCACGTCCTTCTCGAAGTGCATCAGGTGTGTACGCCTGACTTTCCCAGAATAGCCTTCAAACTTTGGGTTTATGTGCGGCTCCAGCCAAGCCTTGAAGTCCAACTGTTGGCCTTGTACGTCCGTGATTTTGGTGAACTTCTTCACCGGCCAGCTTCGTAACCAGGCAATCCACGATTCCAGCGTCAACAGCCACACTCCAGATTTGCGCGCGTCTTTCCCAAATATGAACATCTTGATGAGTCCAAACCAACCGTCGCAGTCGTTATGGGTGTGCGCGACCATCAGACGGTGGAAGACAACCACGTTGTAAATATTGTAGTGCACCAACAACGCACAAAACGCGAACGTGTTCTTGTTCCAGTTTTCTGAGCCACCATCCAGCTGCAAATGAAGCTCCTTCCGGAAGTAGCGCTTGCCCGCGCGACCTTGTGCGGTGTAGTGCAACAAGTTCCACAGTGTCGTGAGCAGCATGTTTGCACCCTTAGCCCCGCTCCAAGGGAGCCCAACGGAAAATAGAAGCAACGAGCCATGAAGTATCGTGAGCTGCAGGTGTAGGTTAAAGAAATGCTGTTTCTTCTCGCTGATGCCCTTAACTTGATGCGGGGCATGCGGAACAACCGTGTTCTGATTTGCCGCGCCGTCCGCCGCTATGGAGTCGATCCGACCGTCGGGGTCAGAACCCTCCTTCCGCCTGAGGTCATAACACGTGCGTTGCAACCTGTGAATGTAGTCGTGTCGCGCGAAACGAGCAGAATAGGCGTCCCAGCGTGCAGGTTCGCGACCCTGTTGTCCAAGAAGCTGAGCCCTCTCTGCACCCAGATCGTCACATGTCGTGCAGATTCCGGACACCTCCACCTTCGCCCTTACCGTTATGTCTCGAGCCTTGAGCAGGTTTTTCACGTATATTTTGAAGGTTTCAGCACATACTGCCCACTGGTCCTCTGTGTCGAACTTATACAAGTCGTACTGCACACCATAATCGATGGGTGGAATTTGGCGCGCACCACTTACCGGCATCCTCTGTGGTGCTCCTTTCAACATATTCGAATCCGCCCACTCGCGGAACACCTCCTCGTGGTAGGAAATCGTCGTCACCACCGCCTTCGCCACAGGGAATGCAGTTGTTGCCGGTAGTTCCCCCTTCTCTTCAAGGATAAGTGCCTTATATCGCTGGTACGAGCTCCTGGGGAGCGCCCACACTGTTCTGAACGCCTCCTCGCAGATCTCCTTTTCGAAAAGCTTCAGGGTGCCAATAACACGCTCTCCAGACTCGCGCTTCACGATCGCTTTGCGCATAGTTGCCATAATGTAAGACTTGAACTCAGTTTGGCCCATGCGCTCCTTATGGTCCATATTGCCCTTGAATGTGCTGAACAAGAAACTGCAGTTCCGATCGCACCCACAGCTGAAACCGCCCTCGCATAGTCCGGGAATATTGGACTGTGCAATTTGAAGAGTCTTCTGCTTTGACAATCTCCTGCCGCTGGAGTTGCTGCTATTGCTGCTCATCTTGCGAGACGCGTACCGTTGTTATGCTGTTTCATATTTGAACGCTTACCTGATATGAGGGTCCTTGTTTCCTAGAACTTGGGCGGGGTTATGACCTTGACCGCCCAAGTTTTCTAGAACTTGGGCGGGGCGATGACAGTGACCGCCCAAGTTTTCGAGAACTTGGGCGGGGCGATGACCGTGACCGCCCAAGTTTTCGAGAACTTGGGCGGGGCGATGACAGTGACCGCCCAAGTTTTCTAGAACTTGGGCGGGGCGATGACCATGACCGCCCAAGTTTTCTAGAACTTGGGCGGGGCGATGACAGTGACCGCCCAAGTTTTCGAGAGACTTGGGCAGGGCGATGACCGTGACCGCCCAAGTTTTCGAGAACTTGGGCGGGGCGATGACCGTGACCGCCCAAGTTTTCTAGAACTTGGGCGGGGCGATGACAGTGACCGCCCAAGATTTCGAAGACTTGGGCGGGGCGATGACAGTGACCGCCCAAG
>LGRX02013046.1:0-15750 GCA_001247695.2 Cymbomonas tetramitiformis | reverse complement strand
AACTTGGGCGGGGCGATGACCGTCACCGCCCAAGTTCTCGAGAACTTGGGCGGGGCGATGATAGTGACCGCCCAAGTTTTCGAAGACTTGGGCTGGGAGTTTCGCAGGGTTAAACAGAGCCCGTTGTGCAGCATACAAAACCTTTCGCAATGTCATCTTTTCTACCGTCAATTGTAATAGGTCTTTTGGAGGAGGTGTTTCATAATGATGATAAACTTCTGGAAGATATCGAGCAGATTAAGAATGACGGCACGCAGTTGAAGACGGATTCGGCGGTGATAGCGCGGTGCGTCGGGAAGGAGAAGGCGGGTGTTGATAAGGCTGCGCTAGAAGATTTCGGCCTTTCCATCGGGACAAAACAAGAGCTCGCTGAGGTTGAATCCCTTAAGTTAGTAGACGAAGAAGGGTTTGGGTGTCTTCGGAAAGGTTGCCTGTTCAGCTTGCACTCGGAAGAGGCGTCGCGTCGGAAGGTGGACATAGACATAATGCGACGGTTCGATCGCTTAAAAAAAGTTTGCGCACCTTGGACCGGAGACAGCGAGGACCAAAAGTTGAAAACGAAAACGGACTGGGAACGATTTGCCCACCAGACCTGCGTGGATCTTCTGGAGGATATGAGGGATAGGGCAGCCGTGTCTGTCTCCTCTCAACCATCATCCCCAGGTACTGTTCGAAAACCTATTTTTCACTTTGGCGCGTCCTCCGTGTTCTTGATGGAACATCGCGTGTCCTCAGGTACGGAGCCGGGAGCTGCGTTCGTCCGCACGCACCTCTGCAGCATCCTGAAAGAACCATCTGAAGCACCTCGCTTGCTTCGGGGGAACGATACGGACCGTGGGGAACTCCTTGCTTTCAATCTCGCCGCCGAGATTACGGAGGCCCCAAACTATGTTTTGTGTGTTGTTGCTCACACAATAGAGGAAAACAAGCAGGTCATGGTCCGATATTTAGATTCTACGGGGTCAGCACACAGTCTTCTGGAGGTTGCTTTAGACGTGCAGAGCGACGTACACTACATCGTGCAGCCTGAAGGTCGCGAGGCTTTCAATCTGGGGCAGGGGATGTTGAGCCTGCTTCAGGATGCCCACAGTCGAAAGTTGGATGAGTCTGAACGGCAGGAACTTGACAGGTATTTCGACGAAATGACTTACGAGGACGAGGAGTTTGCGGTATATATGGGGCAACAGTTGCCTGCCGGGTCGGCCTTCAGAGAAGTGGCGCTCATGACGAACGAGGAGATCGACACTGTGCACGATGGGTTACCGTATGGCTCGGGGAAACCAGAAACACCAGCTGCACCAACATTTATCCAATCAGCAACAGGGCATAATTGGGATCCGCACGGTAGGAGCCTTTATCGGATAAAGCTGCTGCAGAAGAAGTACGAGCTTCTGCAGGACGGCGGTGACAACAGCGGACAGGGCAGCGCACATGCAAGCGAAACTACAGCCGTTGACGATCTCCGAACAGTCGCTGAATTGGGATCCCAGCGTCGCGACAGCCTTGAACCCACTGAAGTGTCGAAATTGGCTAAGACCGCGTCTCAAGCCTTGGACCAGGGGGACTTGGGGGAGACGGCGGTGTCCTCTGGCGAAGGCAGTCGTCCTACGTTGTTGAATCAGGTACCAGATGTCGTGGACCTCCCGGGCTTCATGTTGACTGGGTTGGACGAGGAGACCGATCAAGGGTGGGATCCCGTAGCGCTGGCACAAATGGTACTTCAAGACAACCCCCTTGCCAGCGAAGAACACGAGACGAGGGGTGCGGTGCCTGACCAGCGCATGCAGGTAATTGAAAATTGGACGTTGCAGGCGGCATACACCTACGCTGACCTGGTCCTGATGTTGCAGAACAGTGGCTGTGAAATCAGCGAGCCATTTGATTTTAACCAGACTCATACCCCGGAGATGATAGAAGTGCTTAAAGGTTCTGCAGCCTGCACGGACGCCACCGACCCTTCGACCTGGGAGCCCAAAAGCGATAAGGAGCCGGAGCCGCAACGATGGGGTTTCTTCTGTCCTTCAAGCTGAAGAACAAAAGGCTGCAACCCGAGTTGGCGTTCGTTTCGACGGTGAAGACCATGTTGTACGAGATGCCAAAGGACTGTCCTTACGCGGACGCCATCCTTATATTGCATCCCCGACACGATTGCGAAGTATTGCCTACTGTTCCCGAGGCACTATTTTTTTGTATCGAAAAGTTCCAGGAGGTGGAGGGTATTACGAGGATTGCACTGCCAGCAGGCCATGGTCCTATAGATAAGCTTCAAACCTCGATAGCAGCCGAGACGAAGACCAGCCCGAAATACCTCGACGCGCGTCTTTCCGAGGAAATGGGGAACAGCGGGGTGATTGTCAGTTATCAGAAGTTTGTTCCTGATCAGCAGGTAAACAAGATACTGAACAAGAGCGGCATACTGGAGGGAAAGTCGATCATCCCAGCCTTCAAGGCTTCTCTGAAGTGCGAGCGGAACCTGGAGTTCCGGTTTGAAGTGGTGCAAGGGATGAGGGTGACCACCACCATGCACAAGGAGTTTGCAGGTGTCCACAGGTTCGTTTGCCTGACCATGAACCTGTCACTGACCCAACTTCATTTGTAACACATTCGTTTGTAGTACATAGTCAAGATATATGAATAAGGAGGTTGTTGGTGCCCACGCACAGGTTCGTTTGCCTGACATGGGTTGGCCAGTGGCACGCCACTTACATGGCGATAAACGGCAATCACCCCAAGCAGGGCGACGTTACTTGCACGATGTTCCAGGCTCCCGCTGTGTATGAGCGGAAGCTGGAGATGAAGCGAAAGGAGAAGTATGCCGGCGACTACCCGCACGTGCGAATAACAAAGAAGAGTGGCGCGAAGGCTTCTCTGACAGGCGTCGTCACGCGCCTGGTGGAAGACAGGAAAGAGGGGCAGATAACTCCTTCTGAAATTCAGAAGGAGAACGAGCACTACAGGTTGTTCAATAAGGTCCTGGGGATGTTCTGGAAGAAGATCGAGGAAGCAGAGAAGCTGGGCAAAGAGGCTGGTGGGAAGTTTGAGGCTAGGAAGTGGTGCTTGGCGGGCAGCGTTTTCAATAAAAACGCCCCTGCGCGAGTAGTGGGGAAGATCATCTTAGGCAACAAGGGCCAAACCGCCGTGTATGAGGATTTCCCGAAGGCGCCTTCCACCCAGAAGACCACGACCCCTATCCCAGGCGGGAAGGGCAAAGCCCCGGTAGTGCGTGTACCTATGGATCTTGCCGAAGAGGATGACAGCAGCGACGAAGACATGGGCGACGTCGGACGGCGAGGGGGAAGAAGAAGCCTCCGCCGGAAGCAGTTGCCATGCATGTGGCTAAGCAGGTGAGTACGGAGTTTTGCTTGAGTTACAATCGTCTGTTTTTTTTGTTACAGCTTGGTACGTACTGACCGATGTTTTGTTACGCATGGACGGACCTCCGCAGAACGTGAAAGAGGGGGAGTTGAGGCGTGCCTTGCTCGCGGTGTCGGTGAACGACGAGACGCGGAGGCTGCAGAGCGTCGGTGACAAGCGGAAACGTGAAGAAAGCGAGCGGGACCTTAATGAGCTGAAGAAGGCCAAGGAAGCAGTGGAGGCCGAGAAGAAGAAGGCGGATGAGACACTGGCGAGCCTTCGAGAAGAGATGCAGAAGAAGGTGGAGGATGAACGTCTGCGTGGGGAAAAACAGCTGGCTTCGGCCCTGTCTGCCGAGCGAGACGAAAGCCGTAAGACAGTGGAGCTCCTTACGACGAAGCACGCTGAAGCCCTGCAGATGCAGATGGCCGAGGGGAAGCAACGGGAGGAGACTCGTGCCAAGGAGCACCAGACAACATTGGGTTCATTCTGGTCAGGGCAGCAGGTCTTGCTGGAGGAGAACACGAAGGCGCAACAGGCTTTGCTGGAGGAGAACACGAAGGCGCTTACTTCTCGGGACTCGCTTTTGAAGGAGGCACAGGAGTCTTTCCAAAGGACCTCTGCCGAGACTGCGAAAATGGCCCACGAGGCCCAGGCGAAGATGCTCGAAAATAATGCACTGGCCCAACAGAGGATGCTAGAGAAGAACGCGGACACCTTGAAGGAGATTAACAATCACCACGCCTCGGAGGCTGCAGCGATGAGGGAGATCCTGAAGACAGCCGTGCAGGTAGGAGCTAGTTGTTACGTTCAAGTTGTTTGTGTTTATTGTGGAGGAGGGAACTCTGGCTTGAGGTCCAGATTGAAAGACACGGAACTTGTAACTGGTGTGGGGGGGGGCGGTTGGTACGTCACCGGTAACAGGCAGTAACAGCAGCAGGCCCGTTCGCCCAAATGTTCCAACTGGGCGGAGGAGGCTTTTACCCGGGAGCGCCAGCGCTCGGCGCAGGAGGAGGGTCACCTGCTTTAACGACGCCAACGGGCTCCAAAGTCCCGGGAGCCTCTCCTCCATCACGACCGGCGATGTTCGCTTCTCCACCACGACCAGGTCCGCAGTGGCCAGGTCAGTTCGACCTCACCCCGGCGGCGAAAGCTGACGCTGAGAAGATAGGAGAAAGCCTCTGGACAGACTTGAAGTGCGAGGACACGGACAAGAAACGGTCGGCGATCGCACAGTACAACGGGTACAAGGAGCTCGCCCAGCACCTGGAAGTGTCTGAACAAGTTCTGCGCGCCAAGGTGATTGTGCAAACGTTTGACCTGTACATGTCTGTTAGCAAATAGGTAGGTATGCTTAATAAGCCAGCCAGCAAACGAACTGAGAGATCGCACCTGCACTGCCATCGTATATACCGGCCTGTACAATGAATAATACCGCGCCCGCAAGAAAACCCCTAACCCTGGGTGCTTTGACTGTTCAAATAAAGACTGTATATTTTCATAGCACCAACGTCTTATCTGGTAGCATTCTTCGTGCCTTTTGTCGGTTTTTGTTGTTTTTTTGTGCTACGCACACAGTTACAGTCTCGTGCAGACCTACACCCCCTAGATTTAAGGTTGGTGCCACCGCTTTTAACATTAAAGCCTCCCATTCTCGGGGTGTATGTAAGATATGAACAAAAGTTTCTTCAGACTCAGTTTGTTTGGAATGACTTTGACGTATCCAATATGAAAACATCGTCATTATCACCACTTTCAACAAATGGCGCTTGAGCACCACCCGAATCACGGTGACAAATCGCCTGGAAACCCCAAATTTCGGGCTATACTCTAAAATTTCAAATTTTTGAATAACGTGTCATTATCTACTCTCCAAATGCTATCTAGTCATATAAAAAAAACCTCGTTATCATAACTTCCGCCGATTGACACCTGAGCACCGCCCGAAACGGGGCGAAAAATCGCCTGGAAACCCCAAATTTCGGGCTATACCCTAAAATTTCAAATTTTGAAATAACGTATCATTATCTACTCTCCAAATGCTATCTAGTCATATAAAAAAAACCTCGTTATCATAACTTCCGCCGATTGACACCTGAGCACCGCCCGAAACGGGGCGAAAAATCGCCTGGAAACCCCAAATTTCGGGCTATACCCTAAAATTTCAAATTTTGAAATAACGTATCATTATCTACTCTCCAAATGCTATCTAGGCATATAAAAAAAACCTCGTTATCATAACTTCCGCCGATTGACACCTGAGCACCGCCCGAAACGGGGCGAAAAATCGCCTGGAAACCCCAAATTTCGGGCTATACCCTAAAATTTCAAATTTTGAAATAACGTGTCATTATCTACTCTCCAAATGCTATCTAGTCATATAAAAAAAACCTCGTTATCATAACTTTTTAAAAAATGAGAATATAATGAGACACCCGCGTGTCTCATTTTTGCGATATGGTCGTTAAAGGAACGAAAGGCCTCCATAGTCTCAGGATCTTCGTGTTGATCCATGTCCACAAACTCAGGGTCCAGCCAATATCCTGTGCCTTGGACCATGGTATAACCATAGTCCCAACGATACCTATCCGGCATTTGTCATATTCAGCAACGTTTAAAAACGAAAAAAACCCGGCCACTCACAAGTGGGAAACGTGCATACATCATACGTAAGTTGCATGCGTCGTACCTGTGGATACTCACAATCTCTTGGAGCATCTCGTTCCAATCGTACGTTCCTTCTTCCCAGGGCGGCTCGTCGTCAGATGGCTTAAGACTCTTTAGTTTCTCCTGCACCTCGTACGTACTTGTGATACTGAATCTTAGACGCGGTTGGCTTGTCACTATCAGCCAGGCGTAGCAACAAAATAATCCGTCTGACTCAGAATCTCTATTGCGAACTTTAAACCGGACACAAGGTAAGTGTCCAACGCGATGTCCTTCGCATCCTTGTACAACTGCGCTAAAGTAGGCGAGTCAGGAATGGACTTGCTGCTGCCATTAGCGCGCACATACTGTGTCACTTCGTTCGAAATTAACGTCTGCGCCAGGGCTTCACTGTGCTTTAGAACAGACTCAAAGGCGTAAAAGATAGTAGCCATGCGCGTGGCCCCAGGAGTGCACAACAATCCCGTCGCGAGCTCTTTGAACACAGCAAGGGGTTTCTGATGCCCACGAACGAACTTCCTCAAAGTGGTCACACGCTGCAGGAGTTCCTTAAAAAACGGTAATTTGGAGATGTCTCCAACTTCCAAGCTGCCAACATGCGGTTCACAAGGCCCACAATCAACATACCCAAGGACACTCCTCCTCTATGATATGCCAGGACCCACGAGTGGCGTTGTCCATAAGGACCTGTACAACCTTCTGAGGATTGCTGAGAGAGTCGATGTAGTCGATTACAGTACCTCTTTAGCGATGAACTCCTTGCTTTTCGTGATACCAGTGCAATCTCGTGCGAAAACAAACTCGACAACCTCAGGAGAAACATCTAGTAAGTTATTGATAGGGCGACGGCTGATATCTGAAGCACCGTCGGATACTACGGTGCTGCCATACCGCTCCACCTCAGCGCGATAGCCTTGTATTTTCTTTTTAATACGATCACGATCGGTTATCAACAAAGGTCCGGAAACACGTTCACGATCCGGTGCTTTGTACACAGCTCCTACCAGTGCCACTTTCTGTAACGCAAACTTGAGATCAGGTCTGTCCAGAACGTTGGGTCTGATGTTGCAAGTGTAAAAGGCATGGGCAAGCGCCTCATCTGCCTCCGATTGCAAAGTCTTGAACTTAGAAGATGTAGAAATTGTGGACTGTTTCAAAGATTTGCTATTCGTAGCTTTGTCCAAACCGTCACGCTCTCGCTTCACGCGGTCAGCGGATTGGCGCTCGACTATGAGACTCTTACACTTGTCCACTGCACCTGAAAACTGAACTTTGCGTGCTCTGAAAGATTCTTGACTCTCATTCTTCTGAATATCCAGCTTAGGTCCCTTGCACAACCGCACATGGTTACCCGACTGCTGACCGACATGGGAAAGAATACGGTTCAGTTGCGACAAAATAGACAGTGTGCGGTGTCTTTGGCTTGACCTGACTTTCCTGGTTCTAGGGTAGTGCCCTCTGGTGTGCATACTTTGACAAAAAACCACACAAACTGCTCAGGTGAGGGAGGAGACGCTTGCTCGGCAGCAACCATGGCGTATTTTCGTTCGTTGCTAAGCGTGCTGTCCACTTGTCTCCCTTTCCAATGTTCCAACAACAACAACATCGTTAAACTTCGATCGAAACTCGAGCAGGTATGGCGCAACCCGCGCTGCCGCGCGCGCAGGCGTTAAGTACGGGGCCTTAAGTATGAGGGGAATATCGAAGGTTATAACCCAGGTTATAACCTAAAATCAGACCCCCAGGTTATAACCGGTTATAGGTTTAAGGTAACCCAGCTCCTAAATACCACGTGATATACAGTGATATATTAAATGCAGTTTTGCTTCAATTTCTTCGAAAAACGTTCATATTGCTTTAATTTGACATAATTTAGTGTTACTGATATCAAGTAACACCCTAATGTCACTGTGGGTAATAAGGGTCACTGTAACAATATATACCCTGAAATGCCGCTATATATAGCAAAACACTCTGTGTTTGGCATTTATGTCATGCTGAAATCAGCACAGCTATGACAATATTTCGGGCAACAACCCAAAAACTGTAGGGCGACAACCCAAGGACTGTAGGGCAGCAACCCTAAAACTGTATAAGCTGCTTCCTATAAGGACTGCATGCTGCATTATGAGGTATTAAGGCACTTGACAACTGCCTGTGTGTTCACACTTCCTTGAGGGGGGAAGAAGGTGGATATATACATACATCACCTCATTATTATGTACAGAAATAATACATGTACAATATATAGATATATATCATATTATATATATCACACACACACACTCAGCCAGTTGAAGGTATTTTGGTGTTGTGTTTTGTCTTATAGATGGCAGAAGAACCAGATGTTCCAGCTATTAATCCAGATCCATCCACCTGGTTCTTTGATATCTTAGGCTCTTACGATGCCTTCAGTCGGTTTAAGATACCCAAATGGATTACTGGTTACGCTGATACCCAGACCAGATTCGATGAGATAGGGTACTTCGACAACATCAGTCGTATGAAACCCGACATGAGTAGATACAGAGACCCAGAGACAGAACCACAGGAGCCAGACGAAGATTATACAGAGGATCGTGCTCCACCGGTATTCACAGACCCTGATGATGGTCCAGTACCAGCACCAGCTCCATCCGCACTTGTTCCAAAGGTGAAAATGACTCCACCTAAGGAATATAAGGCTGGACAGGATGCTGAGATTTGGTTGGATACAGTGGATAGATACTTTCAGTTTACCTATCCAGGTGTGCCAGACAAGGATCTTATTACAGTCTTCCTGACACTCATTCAGAACAATGACAGACATTATTTTCAGGTCGTGGCCAAAAAGCCAGATGCCACGTATGAGAATATCAGAAGGACATTCCTCAGTCCGTTTGGTAATCCACACAAAAGATCAGTAGCCAAAAAGCATCTTATGGCGCTGAATCAGGGAAACCAGACCTTTTCAGATTATCTCCGCACGTTCACATCACTGGCTGCCTTGGCATCAGTTGATCTGGATGATGCTTTGTGGCTACTATCCAAATTCATGGTCCTCCCACAAGGACCAACGCGCGATGACTATTATGAGTGCCACATAGATCTTTGAGGCGTATACGTGCTTTTGGCATCATATTTATGAGTCAATTGAATAATTTCCCCTACAGGATCGTCCACGCGTGTGCTAGAGGGGCGTGCTTAAAGGGTGCGCTTTTGATATGTTTTTTATCGAAATCGTCGAAAAAAAGATGGTCCTCCCACAAGGACCATAGTCTTTAAGCGTCCTAGCGGTTGCATGGTGCGCGGTGTTGGCCGCTCATGGTCGCACACCTTGAGTTTATGACCAAATATGAAAACTTAGTTGGATAGTCCACACTCTAGTCGCCATCTGAGCTCTCGTTTGCCGTGGCGGGTGATCACTCCCGAGTGAAATAAGGATTTTGTGATTTTTGCACTTATAATTTTCACTTCGCGTCAAGCTAACGAGTGCACATCGCTCACATACTTGCCCATATGGCTTATGTTAAGCTTTCAAAAAATCATTTTATGGATGTACTTCAAAAGTTTAAGCACCATACGCTCCTACCACACTGTGAATGCACTCTAGCGGGCATCGTGGATAATGGGTCATGTTTGCACCGATTATCCCATTCCGGCTAAAAAACCGACTAAAAAGGTGTACGGTTGTTAATACGCATTAGAGATGGCCAATATATGCGCTCCAACATGACGTATGACCCAAATATGATGGGGACATGTGTATAATATCGATATGATCGCATGGACGCAGGTGTTACCTGCACATACTGTTCCCCAAAAATCATTAAAGATATCGTACCTTTTTGTGCCTTTTTGAATTTTCAAAAAAATGCAATCTGAAAAAGTTGAGGGTGCTTGTCGCAAATGCGAACGCCATGGATATATTGGGTGGATCCAGGCCGGACCAAGCATCGAAGTAATTAATATATGTCCCATTGATACTAAAAATCATTGGGCGCGCCTTCTAGATCCGAACCAATGCCCAATTAAATTCTTGCAACATTGGTCCTTGTGGCAGGACCATAATCGATTATGGTCCTCCCACAAGGACCATGGGATAGTAGCCATTTGATAAAGGACAAATTCATCAGCAATATGGAATCAGATCTTCGCAAACAGTTCCATCTGAGATTCCCGTTACAGAGGACGAAAGGAATAATCTGTCGTGGGCACAAACCACACAGATCCTGCTCGATTTGAATTATGTTGTTCATTCGAAGCAGTCAGAGACCCTTCACTATGGGGGGCAAAAGGAACAGTCGGGAGGCCCAGTCAGAAAAGACAAGGACAAAGGCCGTGGCAAAAAGCCATATGACAGATCCAATCGGAATTGGAATCAGAATCAGAATGGCAATCAAAATCAAAATGCCAATCAGAATTCCCAAAGGAATAAAGGGAAAGGAGGAAAAGGCAAAGGCAAAGGAAAAGGGAAAGGAGCAGCAGCAAATCCTCCTCAGCCTTCCCAACGTTGTGGTCGTACCAATCACGTCACAAAGGATTGTTTCTCCACCAGGACACCAGAAGGAAAAGCTATAAAAGGCAATCCTCCAGCTCAGAATCCATACAGAGGACAGCAGCAACAGAATAATCAGGGTGCTAAGAACGAGTCTAACAAACTTGTGAAAACAATCAACACCCTGGTTAAGGAGCTACAGAATCAGCAGAGCATCAATGCAGCAGTTGCAGCTCCAGCTCCAGCTCCAGCTTCAGATCCAGCTCCTCAGGGAAATAACTCTCAGGGTACTGCACAGGTACCGGTGTTGAGAGCACCCCGAAGGTAAATCAGCCTGAAGATGCCACTGAAGCAAGTGGCCGGGTTGAGAGTATCTCAGAAGAAGTCCTTTCCAGTCTGACATTACAGTTTCAGCAGATGGATACTCCCACAGAGCACATCGCACAGATGCAGTCTCAAACAGCACAGCTGAAATCACAGAAGAAGCTGTCGTTGTACAAAAGGAAAGTATATGGACAGAGTACTCATATATTGGTAGATCCAGGAGCTACATCGTCTTTTATCGACAGACAGTTCGCTTCTCAGCTTGGTATTGCACCAACAGATTCCTCATCATTCTCAATGGGATTGCTGGCTGGAGGAAGCCAGTTACCCTGTACATCCTATCTTCCCAATGCTACATTCACGCTGGGTAAGTATAAGGATACAGGAGATTTCTACATCATTGATATGAAACCCTTTACAGTCATCCTGGGACAGGATTGGTTGGAAAGAAGAAATCCACACATAGACTTCCAGTCGAAGAATATGACGATCACCAGGAAACACTCATCAGGTCCCAGTGTTCGTACAGTTCTATCCAGAGTTGAACAGACTCCATATTCAGATGACCTTCCTGAAATGGAATTGGTCAGTGCCACCACTATGAGAAAGCACCTACGACGTATACGATCTAGTGGGTCGGCTGAAGAAGCCGTAGCTTATCTCTTTTTTCTCTCAGAGGTCGATGGTGAACTGGTCATGACAGCAGCAGACTCAGACACCACTATGGAAGACCCAAAGGTCACAGCAGCACGTGATCTAGTCAGAGAAGACTTTTCAGATATTTTCCAGGAGGATCTTCCAGCTGGCCACAGGCCAGAACGGTTTGAAGGTGGATATCATCGCATCAACATTGAACCTGGGCACAGCCACCATCACAGCCAGTTCGTACCATTCCAGTGCCTATGATGGAGGAGCTCAAACGACAGATCATCAAATATGTCGAACTGGGTATCCTTCGTCCGTCATCATCACCATATGGATGTCCAATCATTTTCGCTCCTAAGCCAGGGGGGAAGTGGAGGATGTGCTGTGATTATCGAGCCCTTAATAACATCACTATAAAGGACACGTATCCATTGCCACCTCACGATACCCTTCTTGAACAGCTTAAAGGTGCACGATGGTTTAGCAGATTTGACTTCAATCAGTTCTTCCATCAGATTCCTATACACCCAGATGACATTCACAAAACAGCAATACGTACCAGATACGGTTCCTATGAGTGGACAGTAATGCCTTTCGGGTTAACTAACGCTCATGCGACCGCTCTCCGTGTTGGAAATCGAGCATTCTTTGACTTCATCGATCAGTTCTTGGTCATTTTCATGGATGACACCATAGTGTACAGCCCAGATTTTGACAGCCACGTGAAGCATGTTCGACAGTTCTTACAGCGCTGCAAAGATCATCAGTTCTACATCAGGCCTTCTAAGGTTGAGTTGTTCGTCAGATCCATCGATTTTATCGGGCACCATATCTCTGAGGCAGGCCTATCCATCATCGAAGACAGAATCCGTGCAGTCATGGCTATCCAGCCTCCAGTGTCGTATGGTCCAACCGTTGGTAAACAGCCTCTACGCCGTATGGCTAAAGATGGCAAGTCATCCCTTCGGTCATTCTTGGGCATGGTCGGCCAGTTTAGGAGATTCATACCAAAGTTCTCCAAGATTGCCGATCCGCTCAATCGTCTCCTTAAAGCTAATGCAGAGTTTGTCTGGGAATCTGAGCAGCAGAAGGCATTTGTTGGATATACCCCTAGGACTCGGGATATATTCACTCAGTGATAGGTTTTCTCAGAATCAATTAAAGCTGATAAGTTAGCCCGTTATATGGGCATAAACAATTAGGGTTCGGGTTCGGGTGACAGTCATACACACTACTATAGGAAGAGTCAGCATTTAGGGTTGCCTGACCCTAAATGGGGTTTAGGGTCAGGCAAACCTTTCCCTTTGTACACTCGTATTTCTACACTCTTTGAACTCACTGATTGTCTGAAACATATAGACATCAGCGAGGTTCCAGTCATTGACATACCGTCTACCGATTCTACATCCATTGCTCTTATATCTGCATCATCAGCTCATCAGCTTCACGACATTATCATATCACAATATGATCGTGACACATTTGCACAGACTATATTATCTAAGCTGGCATCATCGACATCATCACAGTCAGTCAGCAATTTCGAGCTCATTCAGGGGTTGATCTATCGCAAGACCATATATGGCAGACAGCTTTGCTACTTGCGTATGCGTACTTGCTTGTGTACTGTCCGGCCGTCCTTCAAGCGCCTGTACCACGTTAGCGCGCACCCATATTGCGGAATATGTGCACGGTGGTGCTTTGTATAGCCCAAACCATCATTACAAGTCGATACCATGCGATATGCGGTGCTATAAAGGTGTTCGGAGCGAGTCCGGGAATACTACTTGTGTATCAGTTCTTGTACTGGTGGTATATTCTATATTGTCCGACAGTCATTACCGACACCCTTGGCACCTTGGCATACCGCGGTGTATGTGCAAGACACTGTTTTGTATAGTCTAACATACCATTACACACCGACATCATAAAACAACCCGAGGTACTAGAGAGGTGTCGGTGGCAACTTCTAGAGTACTAGGTGTGTATGCAATATGCCTACTCGTACAACATACGCCGACTCATGGCACGACTTTACCACCTTTGTTTGACACCAACAATTGTACAAAGTGGGCAGGCGTAGGCCAAGTTTGTTGCCAAGTTGACTTTCAAATAGCGCACGAGTGCATGGACTGCTGGAATTGGCACAGTGACATGTTCGTACTGTCACGTGTCAGTTCCGGTGTGTCATCTTCGGTGACTCTGCTTGTGTCAGTCCGTGAACCGGGTATTTATCTCGTCTGTTATTCATATTTTGAGTTCGTTCTATCTCGCCGGGAGCGTTCTCCCCTTGGCTGCTGTGCTGTTAGTTTCCAACAGGTTATGGTCCCAGTTACGTTTTGCGTAATTCGTAGTTAAGCGTTAAATTGTTTTTCGTATTAGCTCTATCTTTATTTTGAGCGTCTCCTTTTCGCGTGGGACTACCGGAATCTGATTACCGCTGTCGCTTGGACGGTACGGTTAGCTTCGGGACATTTCGGCAGAGTGGTATCGGCATGTTTGTTCGAGAGGTTGCTTTGTTTCACGGATCTTTATTGCGTTATGGATCTCGAGAATGTTTTGTCCGATGGGGGGCTTCATGCTCTTTTGTTATCGTGTGGCGAAAAAATGGAGAAGGTTACATTCTCCAAACGCGCTCAGCTCATTTCTTTGTGCCAGGCCCAAGCTACGTAGGACACTCGCTCATTGTAGGAGTGGCCCGCAGATTGTACCGCCGCCCGGGATGTCTCTCGAGACGATTGTTTTGGATATCGTTGTTTCAGGGGACGCAGCAGTTGGTGGTGCTGCGTCCGATTCTTCTTGGATTCCGGCTGTATCTTTCTTTGAGAAGGACGTTGGCAACGGGTCCGCGATTTTGACCACCCGATCCGTTTCTTCGCAGATAACGACCACACGACCCGCGACTGGCTCCTCCAGCACGCGCAGGCTCACACGACAGGCTCCTCCTGTTCGTGTCGGGCGTCATTTTTATCATTCCGTGGATTCTGTTTCTGACTCTCTCGACGCCTCTGGACAGCAAGACATTCGAGCGGTATATGAGAGTGGCGAGAGTGAAGACGAATTGGAGTACCCTCCCGGGTACTACGACGAATCTGACGACGATTGTGGGGAGTCTAGTGGCCACTTGGTCTCTCCGGAATTTTCTACCTCACAATTGGTACAGCACTCCTCTCTGGACACATGATTCCAGGAGGGGGACTATGGCGGTGTTTTGGACGCTGCCGCAGCAAAATTGTTTTTCCCGTTAACCATTATTTCAACTGGCAGCGCATCTCTGTTCGAGGAGTGCGATGACCAAGTTGGCGAAAACAACGACGATGCGTCCTACCCCTATCATTCCGACGATCACGACGAGCACGCCTCTGGTGGTGCTTACGAGGACGAGGCTGACCCCTCCGATTACGATTCTGGAGGCCACTACGACTCCGAGTCTGGTGGTGCTGGCAGCGGTTCTTACTCTGGTTATTCTTCTGGGCCGTCTTAAATTTCTAAACGGACAGGCAGGGCATTCATCCTGTGTTTCGACCACTAACTGAAGCGGAGATTTTCTTTTGTCCGATGCATTTGGCGTATTTCTTTTGACCACTAGCGGGCAACATTCTTCATCACAGGCCGCATTGTTATCCTTAAGACGCGGAGATCGCATGATCGTGGCTTTATTTATCTTTGCTAAACCGACAGGCAATTGAGCTTTCCTTGATTCATCTATTTCCACAAGCAGACAGGCGGCATGGATTCTTGCTGTTGACCACTAGCCGGCAGAGATTTGACTCAGAAATCTGTCGAGCATGAGATGCACACCTAGCAGTATTTTGCCTTGACGTCCTCTGTTTATTTCTTTCCAGTTGTGATCTTTCTAGCTTCTAGACTTACAACATTCTCATTAGATGTGAACTCTAGTAGCTAGGGTGGCGACTTTCACAAGCTGTAGAGCCACCTCAGATGAGGTGGTGTGCTGGAATTGGCTCAGTGACACGTTCGTACTGTGTCACAAACCGCGGCTTGTCGCGTACCATCGCCGGGTTGTGACACCTGAGTCAGTGGTCCTGGTGACGAACACGTGACAGTCGTGCTGGTGGCCGTGACAGTCAAGCTGGCGACACGGAGGGCAGCTGGCGACCCAGATATGACCCATATCTGGGGTGATATGGACGTGATTGAGGACTATTGGTGACCCAGAGATGACAGGAGACAGGTGGCCAGAGAGATATGACATACTACGAGGTAGTCGCTACAGGTGGACTCGATCGATATGGATAGGACGCGGTGCGCAGAGGCTATCG